>JAQFZP010001375.1:0-19955 GCA_034695745.1 Geophilus truncorum | reverse complement strand
TAGAACCTACTTTCACCACTGACTTTCCCATGGAATTTGTTTTCTCCAACTCAACTGGAGCAACACTTCCCTGCACTGCTAATGGAGAACCACGCCCCAACATCACTTGGCTTTTGGCAGATAGTACGCCTTTAATTCGTGTTTCTAGATTACGCGATACAAAATTAGACGGTAGTCTAGTTTTCCCACCATTTGCGGCTGAAGATTATCGACAAGATGTCCATGGAGTTTCTTACAGATGTGCGGCATCTAACAACCTTGGCACAATTGTGTCTAATGAAATAAAAGTTAGAGGAGGTGAAAAAAATAATTAAAGTGCGTGAATGGTAATTATTATTAAGTAATGATTTCATTCACAGTTGTCAATCAAGCATTCGACGTACACGTTTACGATGTTTATGCCATCAAAGGAAACACTGCTGTTATGCGTTGCCATATTCCAAAGTTTTTGCAACGTTATGTGAATGTTACGGCTTGGATAAAGGATTCAGTTGTTTCGATAACGTCATCTAATCTTGATTCCAGTAAATTAACTTTAATACATGTATTTTATATAAAACTTACACTGACTCATTTTTGTTTATTTCAGACTCGAAATACGTTTTATTGCCATCTGGTGAATTGATTATTAAGGACGTTGATTCTGGTGATGCTCAAACTACTTATCGCTGCCAAGTCACGCATCGTTTAACGGGTGAAACCAAAGTTAGCAGTAATCCCGGACGTTTAATTGTCACTGGTGCATAAATTGCAGTTTGCACTGAAATTGTTTTAATTAATTTTGATAATTTAATTAGAGTCTGAGGGCAAAGTTCCGCCTAAAGTAGTTTTCCACTTGAGCGACGTTACAGTTCAGCAAAACGGAAATGTTATGCTGCCCTGCATTGCAAATGGCCATCCACCTCCTACCTATCAGTAGGTGCCAAGTAAATGGCTTCGCATAATTATTAATAAACTAATTTTTTTTAAGATGGACAGTTCAAAAAGATTCTGGTGCCTTCGAAGCCATTACTTTAAGTCGAAATATTAAAGCCATGTCTGGGTTATTGTATATTGAAAATGCAGGTGATGCTCACCGAGGTACTTACGCTTGCAGTGCTACTAATGAGTTGAAAAGTGACAGAATTATTACACAGTTGATTGTAACAGGTTTGTGTTATCTATTAGAACACGTTAATTTTTAGATTTATTAAAGACTAATCGTTTATTCTAGAGCCACTGAAGGCAGTAATAACTCCTGCTCATGCAACAGTCGATATGCACCAATCGATTTCTCTTAAATGTAAAATTAGTGGATCCCCTGTTGAAAGTATCTTATGGTTGAAAGATGGCAAAAAATTACTACAAGAAGGATTAGTCCAGTCTAGCAATGATACTGTTTTTATTTCAAAAATGGTTCTAGAACATGCAGGTGTCTATCAGTGTTTTGCGCAGAATCAGTTTTATTCGTCGTTTGCATCAGCTACATTAAAATTAGGAGGTAAGAATCGGAGCTTTGGATTTATAAGAATATACACGAAAGGTATACTTTTATTAATTAGATACCATGCCAGTTATTGTTGAGGGATTTAAAACCCAAATTTTGAATCCTGGAGAAAAACTATTACTTCAATGCATTGCTAAAGGAAACCCCACTCCTCAAATCGACTGGTCATTGGATACTTTGAAAATTAAAAACCATGGTCGATTTCGAATTAACAGTCGCTCAATTGAAGATAATCAAGTGGCCAGCACTCTTAGAATTTCAAGTTTAGAAGTTGAAGATGGTGGAATTTACAGCTGTATTGTGAAAACCAAAAAAGGAACAGTTGTTCATGGAGCTAGAATTAATGTTTACGGTACATACTTTACGTAGTACTGATGTAGATTTTATTGATTACTTATATTAAAATTGCAGGAAAATTGAATATAAGACAAAACATAAAATATCAAGCTGTGGAAGATAGTGAAGTGCAGATTGATTGTCCAGCTTACGGCTATCCAATTAATAAAATTCAATGGGAAAAAGGTAAGTAATAAAATATATAGATTAAAGTTTACCAAAATTGAAATAATATTTTTTAGATGGTCGAAAATTACCATTACATATTCGTCATACATTATTTGTAAATGGATCATTGCAAATTGAACACATTCAAAGGAGCAGTGATAGTGGAAATTACTTGTGCTCTGCAATAGGAAATAATGATGAAATTGTTACTGGCGAAGTTGAATTAGAAATAATGGGTATTTATATACTCTTAACGTTAAATATATTTATTCTACATAGCAGAATTATAATGAATGCATCTATTTTACCTAATTACTTTTGTTGGCTTCCAGTTCCTCCAAAACTTACTCCTTTTACTTTTCAAGACGAATTAATACACGAAGGAGCTCGAGCTCGAATTCAGTGTGTTGTTAGAGAGGGTCAAAGTCCTATAAAAATTTCTTGGTTTAAAGATGGGAAAGCTCTAGTTCAAGGACAAGGCGTAGTTCTTCACGAACTAGATGAATTCTCCAGTATCCTAATGATCAGTTCCATTAGCCCTCGCCATAATGGCAACTACACGTGTTTGGCATCCAACCAAGCCGGCACAGCTCAACACACAGCTTCACTTTTTGTCAATGGTAATTACATTTTCTGGTTTACTTTCAGTTCCCCCCAAAATTCTGCCTTTCAACTTTCAAGACGATCAGTTCTTCAAGGGCATGCGAGCGCACATTGTGTGTGCTTTAAGTCAAGGAGATTTGCCTATTCAGTTTGAATGGCTTAAAGATGACAAACCAATTTCTTCTACAATGGGAATCAGTTCTCGTACATATGACAGCCACACTAATTCGTTAACTATTCAAAGTGTGGCATCTGTTCACACTGGCAACTACACTTGCATCGCTAGTAATCAGGCTGCTAAAGTGTCCCACACTGCTCAGCTACTTGTTCATGGTATGATATGGTAGTCTTAATTTTTAACTTTTTAATTTTTTAAATATTGATGCTGCTACCCAACCTTTCTGCTAACTGTAAGCAAGTAATTCGATTCCTATGCATTCACGTAGTTCTTCTTTTTTATTGTGGGACGAGAAAGTCAGACGAAAAACAAAAACCTCTGCACTAAACGTGTTCTTGATCTTTACACAGTAAATTGGCTATGGGAGTATGGGTTGTCCAAATATAACAAAATAAAAGTAACATGGAAGCCCTGCTAACAAGGGCTTGTCCTTACCATGACATAGGATCCTGGAGAATTGTATAAAAATTAAAATTAAAAATAACTTATTGACTCTAAACTTTCGATTTGAACAATTGGCAATGTCACATGTAATTTTTAATCAGTGTTTTAATGAAATCAAATAATTTGGCTTGCAGTTGCTCCGAAGATCACTCCTTTTTCTTTTCCTGAAAACATTGTAGAAGGGAAAAACTTTATTCGTGTATCGTGTGTTGCACACCAAGGAGATCTGCCCATAAGTTTTCAATGGTTCAGAAATGGCACACCAATAGTGTCTAAGGAAAATCTCTCATTTCGTACTGTTGACGATTATTCGAGTATTTTGACAATAAAGCATATTGAAAAGGAACATGCTGGTACCTACACTTGCACAGCGAGCAACTCCGCAGCAACTGTCAGCCATTCTTCTCAGCTTTCTGTACATGGTAATTACATGTTAATTTTCAATTTCACTTGTGTTTTCAGTCCCTCCCAAATTGGTCCCCTTCACATTCCAAGACCATTTAATATCAGAGGGCATGTTAGTGAGAGTCTCTTGTATTGTCAGCCGAGGGGATTTGCCTTTACGCATTTCTTGGCTAAAAGACGGTCAGGTCATAACGTCTGAACCGGCAGTTTCAATTCGTGAATTTGATGAGTACTCTAGCGTACTCTCCATTGATCCTGTGAAATATAATCATTCTGGGAATTACACATGCATTGCCCAAAACCACGCTGGCATTTCATCTCATTCGGCCAAATTAACTATACAGGGTAAATGAAATGCTTGTCTCAACGATTTTTCTCAAATTGCACATTAGCTTACTTTTATAACGAGTCAAGCAGTGATACAATAAAATTAATAAAAGATTTTATTTTTCTAGTACCACTACGTTGGATCGTTCAACCTAAAGATGTAATTATTAATTCGGGAGAAAAATTAACATTAACTTGTGAAGCAGAAGGATTTCCTTTACCTTTCATTACTTGGAAGAAGTCGTCAAGTAAAGAAATTTAATAAACTATTAGTATCTTTAAAATTTAAAAATTTTAAATTTGATTTTTTTCCAGGTATATATGATTTACGCGGGCAATCCGAAATTGAAAACAATGAAAATGTTAAAGTTTATGCTAACGGTACTTTAACTTTTGAGAACATTCAGAGATCAGATGAAGGACCTTATATTTGTCTTGCCAATAATAATATGCAAAAGACAATAAGCCATGTGGTGTCCATTGAAGTTAGAGGTAAGTTAATGACGACATTTTTTTCTTAAATATCTTGATCATTATTAACGAAAAAATAATAATTTTTAGCGGCTCCTCAATTTACTTTGGCAAATATTGACATTCAAGTTAAAAAGGGTGATGGTGTTAAAATTCCTTGTGAAGCGTCTGGAAATTGGCCAATTTCTTATCAATGGCTCGTGCACAATAAAATTATTGAGAGTAGCAACACACGGTTTGTTTTACTATTACGGTACTAATCTACTTACATCTAAATTGATTATTTAATTAATTTTTTTCAGATACAAAATTGAAAACAAGCAGGACAAAACCAAACAATCAAGTTTATCATTTTTGCAAATCGACTGGGTAGATAGAAAAGACTCGACTTCATTTATTTGTATTGCTAAAAATGACATTGGGGAAAGTAAACAAACAATCAACTTGTTAGTTCAAGGTTTGTAAAAATTTATATTACTTAAATAAAGTTAAATAATTTTATTTTTTTAGAAAATCCTGATGTACCTGTAATTGAAAGCACCATAAAAGTTTTAAATCAAACTGTTCATCTTGTTTGGAAACTTCCGCATGATGGCAATAGCGAAATTATAAGATACGTAATTGAATACAAAAAGCTTGCAGGTAAGCCGCACTTGTCATTACCGTTGTACAGTAAATAGCTACATGATTTGATTTCTTAGAAAGATGGAGTGACTCGGTAAAAACTGTTGTAAATGGTCCTAATACATCTGTTCAAATTTCAAACTTAAGTCCGGCAACGATGTACAATTTTAGAGCAATGGCAGAAAATAAAATAGGAAATGGAAGTTTTAGTCACGTAGCATCAGCAAAAACCGACGAAACAGGTTGCTGTTAGATCTGTAGTGGGTTCAGTTTTTTAAATTATTTGTTAACTTAGCTGTTTAACTTTTTACAGTTCCAACTGGTTCTCCGGAAAATGTTGATGTCGAATCTCTTGATGCCAATACGTTACGTGTAACTTGGAAGGTGTGTAATATGAACAATTTTTTGCTGATAATTAAGTTCTATGTTTAATAACAGCCACCTAAAAAAAATCTGTGGAATGGTTCCATTCGTGGATACAACATTGGTTATAAAATTCACGATTCATCAGATGAATTTACTTTTACGATGTTAGAAGTGCCAGACGATTACACCGAAGAACTAATTTATCAGTTGACTGATTTACAAATGTTTACTCAATATGATGTAATTGTTCAAGCTTTTAACACTAAAGGTCAGGGACCAAAGTCAGACATTGTACTGGCAATGACATCTGAAGATGGTAAGACTTTTTGATTTTAATCACAAGTGAAAATATTAGTGCGAGTAAATATATTTTAAATTTTTGTTTATTTCAGTTCCATCAAATGCCCCAGAAGATGTCAGATGCTCATCTTTGTCATCTAAAAGCATCTATGTGCTGTGGCAAGCGCCTCCAACTGAATCAATAAATGGAATTCTTCGTGGCTATAAAGTTGTGTTTAAACCTATAAACGAATGGTATGGTAAGTAAAAAAAAATCACATAATAGAACTCTTGTTTGCATTATCTACAAATTCACTTTTTATTTTAGATGCCCTAATGCAATCAAAAGTTTCAGAAATTACCAAAACAACTATTACTAATTTGGAAGTAAATACTAATTATAGTATTCAAGTATTAGCATACAATAAAATGGGAGATGGAGTCAAGAGTTTACCAATCTATTGCAAAACACACGAAGATGGTACGATGTGCGAAGTGTTAAATCAGCAACTAGAATCATTTAAAAATTTCATTGCAGTACCCGAACCACCGGAATCAATCAAAGTTCTCCCATCATCATCTGATTCTGTTGTCGTGGCATGGAAACCCCCACACCGTTCTAATGGCGCCTTAACAAAGTATAACATCTATTATAAACCAATCGAAGATGAAAAACAGGTTTACAAACTAGAGTAATAACTTATTAGCTTATTACTAAGTTTTTATTTACCCTATTTGTTTTATATTTTGATTTTGGAGATTGATGTGCAAGCTCAAAACACTCAAGAACTGCAAAGAGATGCTAACATTCATCACTCACCAACCAGCACTCAATACATAGAATTGAAAGGACTTAAAAAGAACAAGAAATATGCCTTTTGGGTAACAGCAACATCAGCCATAGGTGAAAGTTCAGGATCGACAGTAGTTGCTCAAACAGTTGCGGACTCCATCGGTACACTTACAGTATAAAAATTGGAAAACTTTTTAAAAACTGAATGTCATGTTATATAGTGTAGTTGCAGCTAAATCTGCGTCTTTTGATAATGTAATCAAATCAGCGTGGCAAGAAGACATCGTACTCCCTTGTTTAGCCGTTGGAGTACCATCACCCAATAGAAAGTGGACATTTGGGTAACGTTCTACAGTTGGTTTGTAGTACTTTCAATTTATGATTTGTTTATATATTTGTACAGTGGACAAATACTCAAAGAAAACAATCGCGTTAAAGTAACCACAGATGGGTCTGTTGTCATCAACAAAATAGCAAACGAAGACTCTGGTAACTACACCTGTGCAGTTTATAACGAACATGGTCGTGACGAAGTAAGCTATATGGTTGCTGTGCTAGGTGAGAACTTTAAAAATATACTGTACATCTATAATTACAATTTTTATTTATTTTATTTATGTTGGATTTCTAGTTCCGCCGTCCGCACCAACAGTAGATGTCGTATCTAAAACTCGATCATCGATTAAAGTTCAGTGGAAAGCTGGAATTACAGGTGGGGAATCGATTCGAGGGTATTTACTGCACTACAAAGAAGACAATGGAATTTGGCAAACTGAAGAAATCAGACCTGATCATGTCTTGCACACTTTGGAGAATCTTGCTTGTGGTACAACGTACCAATTGTACTTGGAAACATTTAATCATATTGGAACAAGTGCGCCATCTAATACTATTACAGTTACAACCGAGGGCACAGGTATGCTAATTTTATAAAATAATTTATGCAAATGTAATATCTAAACTTTTTAAAAAATATTTTCAATTAGAGTTTAATGCTCCATCTAAAGATCAAATCATTCGAGAAGGTTCCACATTTGTAACGATGCATTTGGAGACTTGGCCTTCAACTGGCTGCCCTGTAAAAAGCTTTTCTGCAGAATACAAATCAGTTCCAGGGCGAGAATGGATTATAGCGGGATCTAATATTCGACCAACTCAGAAGAAATTAGTCATTTCCGGATTGAAACCAGCAACTTGGTACACTTTGAGACTTATAGTTGAGGCCAATAACAAACCAACGGTTGCCGAGTACAGATTTGCTACTCATACCACAACTGGAGGTCAGTGGTAAGTTTGATATTGCTGAAGAGTAAAATAATTAATTTGTTTTTATTTTTATTTTGTAGCAACTTTGTCTCCAGACACGTTTGAAGAAACTCCTTCGCCGGTTTATATTTTCCATTTGGATCCCCTTATTTTTATACCATCCGTTTCATTACTTATCGTGGTTATCATAGCGTCAGTTGTGATTTGCTTTTATTTTAAGCGTCGAAGTGGCAGTGTGGGAACTCCCTCTGGTATTTATTTCTAAATTTATTTTGTTTATCTGTCTTTTAATTGTATTGTATTTTATTTGTGTAAGATATTTCTGACACGACTACAAATACCGGCATGAATACCTGGATTCGTCATTCGCACACTTTGTCGAGAGGACGATCAGGACATGATGGACATCATACTCTTTCTAGACGTTGCACCGGTTAAATGGAGACATAAATTATGTTTTTTTTTTTGTCCCGAAACAAATAGTTATGTATCTTTACAGATCCATCACCATATGCAACTTCTCATTTGACTGATTCCTTTCATCCAGCTCATGGAAAAATTAGAGCAGGTTTATGTATAATGTTATTACAGTTGTTGATATTATGCTAAAAACGTGTCAGGTGTTTAAACTTTAATTACAATAGTTAAGAAAATTAATATTTCTTGCTCAAACTTACTACCTTAATTACTTCGCAGTGTATTGCAGTAAAGTTCAAGAGCAGCATATAGTTACTGCTCTTAAGTGTCAATATGTGCTGATAGCAAATTTTTAACAGGTTCATCCATTCCACTGTTTAATGATTCATTCCAACAATCTGCATGGTAAGATCGATTCTTTATCAGCTACTGAAATAACTCACTAATTTTTTAATTAGTCCTCGTCCAAATGATGGCCTTCTTTGCGAAACTAAATTTACTTTTCCGACAAATCCAAATTTTGAAGGTGTTGGAATTCGTCCTCAATCAGACGGTTACGACTCTCCTCCAATGGGTGAAATAATTTTTTACTGACTGAAAGTAATATTTTATGTTAATTTATTTTTTAATTTACAGCTCACATGATTCGTGGTGACAAGTCCAAAAACTAAAATACCATCATATTTCCCCACGGATCTGGATTTGAATTCTCTACTTTTAGAAATTGTAGTTTAAATGTAGGTAATGTGTCGTTAAATTTTCATCAATTAATAATTAATACGATACCGTAACTGTATTCAAAGCTCAATTTTCACATTTTATCTAAATTAATGTAGTAAAGTAATTAGTTTAAGCAGTTAAGATAGATAAACCACAAGTAGAAGAGATTATGAAATATTCTGTTTGATGTTTAGATAAAATTTTTATCAATGTTAATCAGATGTGAATCTTTAATATAATCATTACGTGTAATTTTACAATTTTACAAATATTTGATGGAAATAAATAGCTAACATTGCATAACGTCTAATAAAATTTTATAAACAATGCAGTTTCACAAAAAGAAAAAATAATATTTCAGGTATATGTGGACCAATGAACTGGGTGCAGCCCTTCCCAGAATTCCAAGAGCAAGCGTCTGTGTGAGGATGACATAGGGGGTGTGATTTTATGTGCATTCAACCAAAGGTTATTCTTTTGAAAGAACGTCATATATATTTTCAAAATGGTTTATTAACTTCGTTTGATATCAAAGTATTAGTTGCACAATTTGAGATACCATGAAGACGTTTCAGAGGCAGCCGTTCGGGCTGTTCTTTGTTCAGCTCTGGCTACTCACTGTGTCTTCCACTACTGAGCAAGGTAATACAACGTGCGTGACGTCAAGCTTGTTTTCGGTCACGTGCTATCGTGTTACTCATCACTCCAATATTTACATAGACAAATGTTTGGAAATTTGACACTAAACAGTATTTTGCATGTAAAAACAATAAAAATAATATACGAATGAATTTTGTTTTAAATAAATATAAGAACATTAAGATTAAAATTAGTATGTGAAGTAGTCATGACCATACGTAACACATTTTTTTAATAATTTGTTTATTAAAATATTGAATGCAATTTTCTAATGTGTTTATTCTTAAATTATAGTGCCTAAATTTACTACAACATTTCCTTTATACTATGATTTTTCCAACGCAACTGGTGGAAAGCTTTCCTGCACAGCTAATGGGCAACCTAAACCCAACATTATCTGGCTGATGGTCGATGGTTCTCCTGTGACTCATGTACCTCGACTGCGACAAGTGATGCCTGATGGCTCGCTTTTGTTTCCACAGTTTGGGCCTGATGATTACAGGCAGGATGTTCATGGGGTTTCATACAGATGTGCTGCATCAAACACTTTGGGTACAATTGTGTCCAATGAAATTAAAGTCAGAGGAGGTAATAGCCTGAGAATTTTATTTTATGCATAGTGTAATATTAATGTCAACATTTTTTGCAGTTGTTAATCAAGCCTTTGACGTGCATGTTTACGATGTGTTTGCGATGAAAGGAGACACTGCAGCCATGCGTTGCCACATCCCTAAGTTTTTATTACCTTATGTTAACGTATCAGCTTGGATCAAAGACTCAGTGGTTTCTATCACATCATCCGACATGAATTCAAGTAATGTAACATTTGTGTGTAGGAATGAAGTCAAATGGGCAATTATGATACCGTACTATTTCTTTTTATAAAAATAGATTCCAAGTATATTCTTTTACCAAGTGGTGAGCTAATTATCAGAGATGTGGATGCCAGTGATGCTCTTACAACATATCGCTGTCAGGTATTTAATCGTTTAACGGGTGAGCTGAAAAGCAATTCGAATCCAGGTCGCTTAATTGTCACGGGTAAGCTTAACTGCAATGCTTTGCAATTACGCACAGAAGCCGCTTGTTGACAATATTTGTTTTTGATAGAGAGTCAAGGTAAAGTTCCGCCGAAGATTATCTTCAGTAATTCGAATGTTGTAGTAGTCAAAAATGAGAAGGCATTTTTACCGTGTGTGGCTAATGGGCATCCACCGCCGCATTACAGGTAAATTTATATTTGATTTAAATTCGTTTATAATAGATGTACTTTTCAGTTGGGCTAAACAAACGGCTTACGGGAAGTTTAAAGATATTCACGAAAACTATCGTGTTAAAATCATATCGGGTTCGTTGATCATTGAAACCACTCAGGAGTCTGACAGTGGCACTTATATGTGCACTGCAACCAATGAAGTAAACTCTAAAAAAGCTATTATGCAATTAACTGTTTCAGGTTTGAAATAATGCTTAAAAAATGTTTTTTTTTTTTTTTTTTTTTTTTGAAAAATGTTATTTGTAACTGAATTTATTTCAGAACCATTAAGTGCAGTTATGAATCCTTCTGAAGCAGTTGTAGATGCGAACCAAGCTGTAACCCTTCACTGCAAAATTAGTGGAATTCCCGTTCATAGCATCACCTGGTTAAAAGACGGGAAAGGGCTTCCAAATGATGACATTTTTCAAATGAACAATGAAAGTATTCATATCTCGAAAATGTCTATCGAACATGCCGGTATTTATCAGTGCTTTGCAATAAACGATCAGTATTCAATTTTTGATACTGCACTTATAACATTAGGAGGTGAGTGAGGATAAAATTATCAATTTTAATCTCATTTTTTAAACATTTGTTTGCTTAATTTCAATTTCAGATACTATGCCAGTTATTATCAAAGGTTTTGAGGAACAAATTTTCTTTCCCGGAAATAGCATGTTGCTAGAATGCACTGCCCAAGGAAACCCAATTCCGAAAATTCACTGGTCATTAGATAATTTGGACGTAGCTACCCATGGACGACTCTTTATTAATATGAGAATTGAGGGCAACGATAAAATAGTAAGCACTTTGAGAATTCACGGTTTGAGAGTAGAAGACGGCGGCATATACAGATGCATTGCCAAAACGAATAAAGGCTACGTCGAACATTCGTCTCGGATTAAAGTCAATGGAAAATTAGGCGCTCGGCCGAATGTGAAGTACCAGGCAATTGAAGGTGGATTAGTGCAAATAGACTGCCCAGTTTATGGTAATCCGATTAAAAAGATTCAGTGGGAAAAAGGTAAGAAGTTTTATTTTCAGTAACAGAAGAAAGAGAAATATCTAACTTCTACTTTTCCAGATGGCCAAACACTGCCTTTTGACATTCGTCACTCCAATCCCACAAACGGCTCGCTGTTAATCAGAAACGTGAAACGATTCAGCGACAAGGGAAAATACGTGTGCATTGCCACAGGGGAGAATAAAGAGAAAGTTAAAGGCGCAATCGAACTTTCAGTCGTTGGTATAAACAAACATTTGATTTGACACACTTCAACAATTTCTTAACACGCACAGTCTAATTTTATTATAAGCAGTTGGTTAATGAGTCAATTGGATTTTACAGTTCCTCCCAAAATTACCCCTTTTTCATTCCAAGACGAATTGATTAGAGAAGGAGCGCGTGCTCGGATTCAATGCGTCGTGCGAGAAGGAGATAACCCTTTACAGATCACCTGGTTTAAAGATGGTCATTCTCTGACAAAAGGGCCCGACATCAATATTCATGATTTAGATGAATTCTCCAGCATCCTCATGATTAGTTCCATTGGTTCTCGTCATAACGGCAATTACACGTGCCAAGCTTCGAACCCAGCCGGCATTGCTCGCCATACAACGACACTCTTCATTAATGGTAATTACATTTTCTGTTCCAGTTCCCCCCAAAATTCTACCCTTCACATTCCAAGATGATCAGTTCTTCAAAGGCATGAGAGCACACATCGTGTGTGCTGTGAGTCAGGGAGATTTGCCCATTGAGTTTCAATGGTTGAAAGATGGCAAACATTTTCCTCCTGCTTTGGAAGTTAACACTCGTAATTTCGACGATCATTCCAATTCGTTAACTATTGAAAGTGTGTCTTCGATCCATACGGGCAACTACACTTGCATCGCAAAGAATCTTGCGGCGGAAGTCACCCATACAACTGAACTCATTGTTCATGGTACGCATGCATGTGGGCCTTTAAACACACTTTACTGTTTGGCTTACACCTGCTATGGGTACAATAACACAAGATATAACAAGTTTAAAATTTGTTTTTGCATTCAATATTATCCAAATGCACTCCAAACGGTTTTATGACAACATTCTTTGGCACATTTTGCACACAATGCTTTTTTGCACACATTTTTTTGCACACAGATATTTCCCAGTTCTAATATTTTGTGAAATTTTTTCATTCATTTAGGATTCTGGAGAATTTTTTGAAAAATTTTAAAAGCTGCTTATTACGTGAAATGACATTTTAACAAAACAAATGTAGAATTAGATTAGAAATATAGAATAGATGTAGAATAGTAAAAAATTAGAAAAGTACATTTTTTTGTAGATACAGTAGTTTTGCAGTTCAGTATATGTTTGGTAGATTAGAGTCAAAGTTTTTTAAAGCTAATTCGAATTTCGTACTGGGTTTACAGTTGCTCCGAAGATCAATCCATTTTCTTTTCCCGAGAATGTTTTTGAAGGTCGAAGTTTTATTCGCGTGTCCTGTGTGGTTTATCAAGGAGATCTTCCAATAAAATTTCACTGGCTGAAAAATAATGTGCCCTTAATATCTAAAGATAACGTATCAGTTCGAAATATCGATGATTACTCCAGCATTCTGACAATTGAAAATATAGAAAAAGAACATGCTGGAAACTACACGTGTGTTGCGAGTAATCCCGCAGCTTCCATCAGCCATTCTTCACAACTAATCATTCATGGTAATTAATTTTAATAGACTCGTTGTGTTTTCAGTCCCTCCCAAAGTCGTGCCATTTTCCTTCCAAGACGAACCCCTGTCAGAAGGCACCTTAGTTCGAGTGTCGTGTGTAGTTAGTCGTGGAGACTTGCCGATAAATATAACGTGGTTGAAAAACGATCGAGCTATTGTATCAGAATCGGCCACTTTCGTCAAACATTTTGATGAATATTCTAGTGTGCTTTCAATTGACCCTGTCAGATTAATTCATGCGGGAACTTATACATGCGTTGCTAGAAACCATGCCGGCATTTCAACACATTCGTCTAAATTGACTATTCAGGGTAATTTGTAGCGTAGAGTAGTTTTTTTAACACAATTTTTTCATTTTTTTTTTTTTTTTTTCATTTTTGTGCAGTTGCATTTTTGGATTTTTGGAGTTTTTGGAGTTTTTGTATTTTAGCATTTGTAATGTTTTTTGCACCGGTATCTTCGTATTTTTGCATTTTTTTTTTTTGCATTTTTTACACTTTTTGCATTTTTTGCATTTTTTACATTTTTGCATTTTGTCTTTTGTCCTTTGGTATTTTTGTATTTCTGTAATGTAGGGATGAGTCAGGAATTAGATCTATGACATTGAATTAATTTTAACTATTTTCTATAGTACCTTTAAGATGGATAATTGAACCCCAGGATACCATTATTAAATCTGGACAAAAATTATTAGTTAATTGCCAAGCAGAGGGATTTCCTGAGCCACTAATTATTTGGAAAAAGTCACCGGGTATGCAAATTTTTAAATATCAATAGTTGCGGTGCAGAAAAATTGTTTTCAATTAGAAACGAGTTTAACTCATCAGAAATTAATTTTGACTCAGATGCTGCAGGAAAGCTAAGGGGGTGCTTTTGCACTTTTCAAGATGCTTTCCGTTTTACTACAATTATTAGATTTCTTTTGTTGTGCTAAATTACCTAATTTATCTGCACTGCAATACCGTATTTAAATTGCGTGCCACCTCTCTCCAAATGATCTTATCAACTTTTACAGATAACTATGTATTGGTTGATGAACCTGAAATTATACAAAACACTGGACGAGTACATGTGTTTTCCAATGGAACATTAACGTTTAAAAAAATTCAAAGATCTGATGGCGGGCTTTACATTTGTTTTGCAAGTAACAACATGGAGCAATCGTTAGGCAAAGTTATTGCAATTGAAGTTCAAGGTGTGAGATTAGTTATTAGTTATTTTGTATTTAGTGAGTTTGAGAAGTTTGACAACTGCATTCTCAATTACTAATCTAGCTGCTCCGGAATTTGCTGAACGACAACAAGAATTCCGGTCAAATAGAGGCGATGATGTTGAAATTCCTTGCGAGGCAATTGGAAATTGGCCTATTTCTTACACCTGGTCAATAGATGACCAAATTATTGATATGCATAACACTAGGTTGCTAAAATATTTTGTAATTAATACTAACAATCAAATTTAAACTTTAAATTATAGATACAAAATAGAGGAAAAACAAGAAGAAACCAATTTAAAAAGTTTATCAGTATTACGTATTAATTGGGTCGATCAAAAAGATTCGAAGGAGTTTGTTTGTACAGCAAAAAATGATATTGGCGAGAGCCAACTTCACATTCGCCTTATTGTACAAGGTAAAACTCATCTTTACACTGTGCATTACTTGTGAACTAAAAAAGTAAAGTAAATGTTTGTGTTCTGAAGAAAACCCTGATGCTCCTGTGATCGATGCCCCTATCAAGGTCGAAGGCCAAACTCTTAAAGTAACCTGGACATTAAAATATGATGGCAATAGTGAAATCACGAAATACACCATTCATTATAAGAAGGACGTAGGTGAGTTTTGCTCTTTGTGAGTGCTATTTTCAGTTTTATATAGCGAATCTGTATAACAGATAGGTGGGATACAAAAACAAGCATTTTGAATACACCTGGTACGACTTTGACAGCGTCTGTATCTGACCTTAAACCTGCCACTTTGTATAATTTCCGAGTAATGGCAGAAAATATTATTGGCAATGGCAGTTTTAGTGAAATTGTGAACGCAAAAACAGATGAAACTGGTAATTGACTTGCACTGTTTTAATTATAGTGCTTTTAAATTTGTTATTATTTCACAAGTTCCTGAAGGCGCGCCTGAAAATATCGAAGTTGAATCAATTGATGCAAACACGCTAAGAGTTACATGGAAGGTATTTAACAATTTTTTCTCTAATAAATTATACTGGAATTGTGGTTTTATTTCAGCCACCAAAAAAATATCTTTGGAATGGAGCCATTCGAGGTTACAACATTGGGTACAAAATACATGATTCGTTAGATGAATACACGTTCACTACTCTGGAAGTGCCGGAAGATTACACTGAAGAACTCATCTACCAACTTATTGATCTTCACATGTACACTCAATATGATGTCATTGTTAAAGCGTACAATAGTAAAGGAAAGGGCCCCGCTTCGGATGTTATACTTGCCATGACTTCAGAAGATGGTAGCTATGTTAACAGTACATTTTTTAACATCGAATTAATTTGTAACCTTAATTTAGTACCATCGAGTGCACCAGCAGAAGTGCGGTGTTCTTCTCTGTCTTCAAGAAGCATTTACGTTCTCTGGGATCCACCTCCATCGGACACAATAAACGGTATCTTGAGAGGTTATAAAGTCATGTACAAAACAACAGAAGAGTGGTACGGTAAGTGTAATTAATAACTGCTTGTAGTTTGATGTGTGATGGTGATGATAATTAATAATGCAGATGCCATGATTCAATCAAAAATCGTCGATACATCGAGAGTGACCATAAATAATTTGAATGTGAATACTAACTACAGTTTACAAGTGTTGGCATTTACGAAAATGGGAGACGGAGTGAAAAGCCCTCCAGTGTTTTGCAAGACCCACGAAGACGGTATTTAATTAAGTTACATTAATAACTGATTAATTTATTTATATTTAATAATATGGGCAGTCCCTGATCCTCCTGAAACCATCAAAGTGCTTCCATCTTCATCGGATTCAGTTGTAGTTGCGTGGAAACCACCGCCTAAATCAAACGGCGCCTTAACAAAATATAACGTATACTACAAGCCAATTGAGGATAATCAAAAAGTTGATGTTCATACCCAGAAAACCGAAGAGCTGCATCACGATGCTAGTATTCATTCATCAGCAACGAATAAACAGTCGGTTGAAATAAAGGGTTTGAAGAAAAATCAAAAATACGCATTTTGGGTTACGGCAAACTCCGTGATAGGAGAAAGTTCTGGGTCTTCAATAGTTGCTCAGACCGTTGCTGATTCTATTGGTAATGTTTTGATAATTGCCTACCGAATTGTAAGCTGACTCTCTTATTTTATAGTGTAGTTCCAGCCAAAGCCGCATCTTTTGATACTTTAATCAAGATCCCCTGGCAAGAAGATGTCGTGCTTCCCTGCACGGCTGTGGGAGTGCCATCTCCGAACAGAAAATGGACAGTTGGGTAATGCTTCTTATTTGAAGTAATTTATAGATTTCTAAAGCAATAACTATTCTTCAGTGATCATTTCTTAAAGGAAAATAACCGTCTCAAAATTACACCAGATGGTTCTGTGTTTATTAATAAAATTTCCAGTGAAGATTCGGGGAATTACACGTGTGCAGTTTATAACGAGCACGGTCGAGATGAAGTTACTTACATAGTAGCTGTGCAAGGTTAAAAAATTGAATGTTAAAATGATATGAGGTGTAATGTTTTCAATTACTCTTTTCAGTTCCTCCTGCTGCTCCAATTGTGGATGTTGTGTCTAAAACCCGAACGTCTATTAAATTGCAATGGAAATTAGGAGGTGCTGGAGGAAAATCTATTAGAGGTGTGTATACTGTATATCATACTATTAATTCATCCACAATTAAGCGTCTTGTGTTTCAATAGGTTATCTTCTGCACTACAAGGAAATAAACGGCATTTGGTCGACTAAAGAAATTAGGACTGAACAAGTGTTATTCACATTAGAAAACCTTTTGTGCGGAGCCACTTATCAAATATACATGGAGGCATTTAATGATATTGGAACAGGAGCTCCGAGTGATTCCATCACAGTCACAACAGAGGGTTCTGGTATTAACGAGAGTCGGGTAAAAGTCACAGTTTACAATATGAATAATTGCCTTTTTTTTTAATTTAAGACGTTAATGCTCCATCGAAAGACCAAATCGTCCGCGAAGGTTCCACGTTTGTGACCATTCAGCTAGAAGCTTGGCCTAAAACAGGTTGCCCTGTTAAAACATTTTCTGCCGAGTACAAAGCTGTTGCTGGGCGAGAGTGGATCGTGGCGGGCTCAAACATCAGACCCACTCAGAAGAAAATTGTCATCGCCGACCTGAGTCCAGCCACGTGGTACACTTTACGGCTTTCGGTAGACAGCAGCAGCAAACCCATTTTGGCAGAATATAGATTTGCTACACATACTGCCACAGGAGGTAAATAAAAAAGTAAAGAGAATTTTTTATTTGTTTGACTTTTGTGTATTCAAAAGGAACTTTGGCCCCTGACACTTTTGAAGAAGCTCTTGCACCGGTTTACATTTTTTACTTGGATCCTGTTATTTTTATCCCAGCTGTTGCCTTGTTGATCGTTGTTATTATAGCGTCTGTAGTTGTGTGCATTTATTTTAAACGCCGAAATGGAAGTTTGGGGACTCCGTCTGGTATTACAATGTGGATTTGAAAGTTAAGCAGTTGAATTTGCATTTTATTTCTTGAAGATATATCGGATGGTTCAAAACATCGTGGTGTTAATACGTGGATTCGACATTCGCACACCATACCGAGAAGGCGTTTCAGTCGTCACTCTTCAGCTCATTCCAGTCCTTCGCGAAAAAGCGCCGGTATTTACAAAAAAGGATTGAAGAGATTCGATTATATACAGGATAAAATGTATAAATTTATTTTTTTTAAATATAGATCCGTCGCCATACGCAACTGCTCATTTAACTGACTTTCAACCTGATCCTCATGGAAAATCACGACCAGGTTTATACATACGTGTTTAGTTCTTGGTTAAAAATTGTAACTCATATTTGCTATTTTTAACAGTTGCCATTCCATTATTTCAAAATGAACCTTTTCAACAAGTTGGCCATTCACAGTAAAAAATTGAAATTGCCGTATACACGTCATTTACGTAATTTTTTTTAATTATTTTTATATTTACTGCTGTCTTAGGTTTGGGCCAATGAGTGCACCTTCATCTGACACTAAATTTGTTTTCCCCACAAATCCTCATTTTCACGAAAATAAATTGGCGAGTGGAGGACAAGGAAGTGATGGATACGATCCACCACCCATGGGTAGAAACGATAATGAGTTCTTGATAAATGACTATTATCGTTTTGGAAATAATTCTTACTTTTTTTTTTATTTCAGCGCATATGATGCGAAATTCTGATAACTAAATATTTTTTTTTTTTTTTTTTTTTTTTTTAATTTAAAAGTTTATGAAGAAGGGGCGTTTATTTAAGCTCACATATCTCTAGATATGTAGAAATCGGCGTAAGTGTTTTGTTAGAAATACTGTAGAGAACTATAAAAATTATTGTAAAATTCCTCACCTCTTATATTGACATTTATAACTCGAGAATTTGTCAATCTTTATCAACAGTATTAAGTATTCCTAGTCTAATCTAATGTTGTTTCGATGTTAATTATTAATCCACTGTGATCACTTATTTGTTTTCTATCTATGGTACAGTATACCTATACATATTTCAATAAATATCACTTTTAAAATTAGCGTTGATATTGATCAAGAAAATTTATGCAAATGAATCGATTCTAGCGTCAGTCTAACTGCAAAACTGTGCAGTTCAGTAAAATAAGGACGTTTTAAGGCTTTTTATATATGTTACAACGAAGGGAAAGACATAACTTGTTCTTTATACCATAAAAATACCTATGGTAAAGTGATTTTTATCGCAACAAATGGTAAGACCATTTGCTCACTTTTTCGTTTTTTGCTCACATCCACTAATTTTTCAGAGCTGGACCTATGCATGCGATATCTTTTAAACTCCTTGCACCAAGGACTAGCCTTTCCACATGAAACAGAAGTGATTTGAGAAAGTGTAAAAATTGGCTCTCAGATGTCCAAATGGTAAGGCTATTCACTTACCATTTTTTTTTCATTTTGGCTCATTTTTTCTAATTTTTCAGAACTGGACCTATGCTTGAAAAATCTTTTAAACTCCTTGGACCAAGGACTAGCCTATCCACTTGAAACAGAAGTAATTTGAGAAAGTGTAAAAATTGACTCCCAGCTGTTCAAATGGTAAGACTATACACTTACCATTTGTTTTCATTTTTGGCTCATTTTTTCTAATCTTTCAGAGGTGGACCTATGCTTGCGATATCTTTTAAACTCCTTGCACCAAGGACTAGCATTTCAACTTGAAACCGAAGTGATTTGAGAAAGTTGTAAA
>JAQFZP010001374.1:0-19961 GCA_034695745.1 Geophilus truncorum | reverse complement strand
ATTCCTAAAAGGTAGCTAAATAGGGACAAGTTTTGGGACAAAAAGGTATATGATTACACTTTTATTTTTTTGTGTGTGGTTATATAAAAACAAAGGTGACTAAGGGCACGTTGCAGTTCTTGATTCAAATAAAGTATTTTTATACTGTATTATAAAAGTGTTTAGATTTTTGTAGTAATTTTAAAAAACTGATCTTTAACTTCAATTACTGTGTTCCAAAAATCTACGTCCATTACCAGCAATATGTAAAATTTTACCAGAAATTTCTACGTCGAAGCTGAAGCTCCGTTAGTTGAATTGAGTACAATTCCTGTTGCTGCCAATAGAAAGAGTATATATTTAAACCAATCGGCATTATTCTTTTCTTTCTTGACACCTGCAGTGTTTCCCTTTCTAGGAAAAAACTGAAAGCAGGTTGATACACACTGAAACTTTTAACCCTCTGTAAATTAAAAGCAGTCTAACCAAAAAAATATCATAAAGTTCTAAGAAGCATAAAAGTTGCAAAAGCTATAACTTTATTATTAATAATTTTTTACACCAAATTTAGCCGAAATGTAGTTTACTAGAACATCAATTCCAGAAAAAATTTAATCTTGAATAAAATCAAAATTTTCCATTCAAGTTGTTGGAATGTACTTTTAACGTATAAGTAATAATAGAATAGTTAAATTGCACATTTCATATCTATTGTTTATTTCATTTTCTGTTTCTGTTTTCGATAGGATTTGATTTTCTTGTTTTTCTTTTTACTTTGACTTATGCATATTTTCTTTATCTTTAATCTTAACCTCTAGTTTACAACCTCTAAAATCTTCTCAACCACATAATTCAATATGAAAATCCCATTTAAACTAACTCTGAGAAACTGGATAGTAAAAAAGTAGCATAAAAATAAATCCATCTGAGATCCACTGATGGATGATCACATGAGATCAGTCCACCTCATGAATATTTGATGTTGGTTTTGATCTTCGATATGACTCCGGAGACATTATTGAGCACTGGCCACAGTGACCACAGGCTAGAAACAAAAATTGGAAAAGTTTTAAAAGACCAGAGAATGAGAGAGAGAGAGAGAGAGAGAGAGACAGGAAGACAAACCTATCTGCAAAATCAAAGGAAACTGAGTCACAATGTGAATGATGCAGAAGCAATAAAAATAAAAAAAAAATAAAATAAAAGAGAAAGTCAACAAATACAATCTAGAAAATGAGTTTTGACTTTTGCAGAAGATGAGTTAAGAAAAAGTTTGGAATGAAATGAAATTTTCACTCACTTTTATATCAGAGACTTGCAATTTTCAGATATTGCTCCACTTTATTTCAAGCTGTTACCCTGATGACACTCCACTGTGAACAATCAGTGCAGCCCAATGTCACAATGTCATTAGAAATTTCCATTTCCAACTAACAAATGCATTTAATGACTCCTAAAAAGATGCTGCCCATCATTACCAGAAGAGTTTTATGCTGCTATCAGGAAATCTCACTCTCTTTCACCCATCATTATTTTACCTCAAACCCATCCCATGCAGTGGTAAAAGAAAAAAAAAATCATTAACTTGTACTTAACACCCACTTTTAATGGGCAAGATCATTAAACAGAAAGTCAATAGTGAAAAGCACTGGATCCACAGTGCAAAAAGCCAAATCAATGAGTCAAGTGATTAGCACCATCTGGTGGTGAGTTTTTTAGTTGAGTGGTAAAAAGTGTTGTCTGTTGGTGGAGTTGGTAAGTGATTTAGAAGGTAATTCAATTGGTATTGAGTCTAAAAAGATTTGTTCAATTAAACTGTGCCGCCACCGTGTGTTAGAATTTGAAAATCTGAAGTTAAAGAGCGTGCAAAAAAATGTAAATTTTAATTTATAAACTCGTGACGAAATAACAGCTGGCTTCTAGTTAAAAAATGGGCAACAGATAGCGCTAAGCAATTGAAAGAATAGAAATGACAACGCGGAATTTGCTCCGCCCAGCTGCTGTGTCGTTACAACTTCTCAATGTTTACAAAATTTTGTTTCGAAACAACCATTTTGAAAAATTTGAAATGGGGCATAAAAATTGACAAATTTTCAAATTTGCAAAAATTCATTACCCTTAGCATAAACATCTGCAAAAATTATAGCAATTCTCAGTCAAAAATAATCCACAATCATGGGTAAAATAAATAAACACAAACTTGTATTCTAATGCAAGATTACAGAATCAAGTAAACAAAAGCAAAAAATATAAATAAATAAATAAATAAATCACATGACACAACAGTTCCAGAAAGCGCCAATAGAGGCGCTATACGCATGTCTGTGCAAACTTCCCACATTTCCAACAAAGATTTCTAATGCCACAACCCCATAGATCTTGTCAATAATCATTTTCAGACCACACCTTAAAGGAACTTCCTCTTACCTATATCTGAGCTGCAAATTCAATTACCCTCATTAAAAAAATATAAAAAATTGCCAGCAATTATTCCAATCAATTGCAGACTTTCCCTACTTTGCAGAAAATTTCAGTGCCAAAAACACGAAAAGAAAAAAAAGAAATGGATTTTAGTTTTATCGAGCGTTCCATCGTTTCATTGAGCGATAAATCAAGTAGGGCACTTAAATGCAGACTTGACTCGTATTAGACTGTAAGGCGAATCTAAATAAAACCAGGTAAACATTATTAAGAGGGCCATTAGCTGAGAGCCACGTCTTGCTACGGTTCTAAGTGCCTATATAAAGTGGATTGCAATTTTGCTCGTGATGTTCATGAAATTTTCTTCTTCGCCAATCCAATTAAGCATTATAAGATGTGAAATTTTTTTTCTCTTTCAGTTTTTTTTAATAATCTCGCTTTTCAGTCTGGTGGAAGAGGAAAAAAGGGTTAAAGTTGCCCAGGGAGTCGTTAAAGGTCAAGTAAACAGAAGTGGTTTATTGTTAAATATTAGGTAATCTAATCACAAATAATTAATTGTCGACATATGATTTTTAGAGATCTTAAAATTTGTAGAAAGTGATCGCGGAAAGTGAATGTCAAACGGAAAATGAATTATAGGAGCTGCCGTTATTTATGACGTCACAAAGTCTGCTGCCCCTGCAGCAAAAATTGCCCGCAATGCTTTCGTTGTTTTTCAGCGACTGATCAAAGGATTCACATTTAATAATAAACCAGTTCAGTTCACTTGATCATAAAATAAAAATTTCGACAAATTTTGTCACCAGGAGAAGCCACGCACACTTAAACTGCTATGCCTGTAATTTCAAAATTAAAAACAATGTATCTTTTAAATATAATTAAATTTTGAGCCAATGATGAATGTTGAACTACTTAACTTAGTAAAATATCTAATTATCACAAATTTTGTCACCAGGAGATGCATCTTAATGCCAAAAGGTAATGAAATTGAACTGAAAAGCGTATTTAATTTCTTAATCTGATATGTTGTCACGTGATTTATCTATCAGACATGCATGCACAAATTGTGTTGAACTTTTAATTATTCGGTGAGCGAAAACAAAGATTCGCAACAACTTAATTACAAATTTATTTGCACTGCAATCATAATGGCATTTAGCGGGTGTGTCGAGCAAACTAACCCTTATGTAAACACCAGCTTTAGCCATTGTCATTGGAGAAATTAATCCACCACCGCCACCGCCTGACGCGTCACATTTGAATACACATCCGGCCCCAGTCAACCATTACACTCCAAGTGTCAGTTTCATCGCTAAGACCCCTAGGGGTAAAATTGAAAACTAAAGTCCATAAAAATTAAATTTTAAAGACAAATTCTTACACCAGGTAGTGTTAAATTACCAAATTATTCTCTAGTGGTGAAATTAAAAACCAAAAAATACATGAAAATTAAATTTATGTACGGTACAAATTCTTATACCAGGTGGCGTTAAATCACCAAATAAACTCCTAGTAGTAAAATTCGTCACCAGGTAAGAAAATCTTTTTAAAAAATACACATTTTATATCCAAAACAACCTCTGAGGTCAAAATTAAACACTAAAACCACTTGAAATTCTGGTTTTAGAAGCAATTTCCGTCACCAGGTGATGTTAAAAGTATAGAACACGTCAGCTGAATCACAAAAATCCCTAGTGCTAGAATTTGAAACTAAAAACTTCTACTTTTACGACTAAATTCATCACCAGATGAAGAAAATAAAACATTATACCCAAAACAACCTCAAATGACAAAATTAAACATCAAAAATTCTATTCCACAAGCAAACTCCGTCGCCAAATAGTGCAAAAAGTATTGTGAAACCAAAAAACTAATTTTGAATAAATAAATTTAAAATCTTGCACTTAAATGTCATTCGGTAAGCAAATATTTATTCACTTAATTACCCTGGAATTGATCCGTGGCACGGACGTCAAAAGCAGCGTTTCAAATTTCGCTAATTAAATTCACAGTGCCTGTTAAAAAACATGTATATATTAAACGCCTTCCCCCCTCCCCGACCGAATCCAACATGTATTTTTTAAGTGCTGCGCATGCGTGTTTGGATTTTTTTTTTCCTCTCCGCTGTAAATTCGGAATGAGTTAAATTCAATTTTCTTGTGGTTCAACCGAGGCCACCTGGCGAGAGACACGATACATACAGAGTTGATATACCGCAGGCCCACACAAGTAATAAATCGGGTTAAGTTTCGCTTGACCATCGTGGTTTTTAAAATTTCACTATTTCAGTCACAAAACTTCGAAATTTTATGTGAAAAGTTTTCGGTTCAACTTATAAGAAATAGAAATTTGAAAATTTCGATTCTATTTTTGCTTCAAAGTGATCAAAAACCAGTTCGAACCTATATTTATCATTATAAAAACTATATAAAACATTAAACCTTATATCAATGTTTAGCCTCGAAATAACGTCATAAACACTAAAGAACCATTCGTAAATTACGTCACTTTCGAAGTGGGGGGGGGGGGGAGGAGGAGGAGAAGTTCCTACTTCACTCTAATGGCACCGTTTCGAAACTTTCTGAACAGGGAAGTGACATGGGGGATGATAGCGAGTGACAGCAGCGTGACAGGAAAGAAATGTATATAAAAGAGTCATTTTTAGAGTGACGTAATTTACAAATGATCCCTAATATAATGTTTAATTCGTTATTTCGTAAATGATTTTGTCTTTTATTGTCATTAACAGTCTCCAAATGACAAGAAGTAATGAATCAGAACAAAAATATTTGTTATGGCGTTAAAAATTGTTTGTTAGAGGGTCAGGGTACTCTTCGTTAAAATCTCGTTAATTTAAACAACTCCGTTATAATGATTTTTCTATGAGAATATGGTTTTAACGTCAATTTAATTTATCTAATAAACAATTTCATTACCTATGTACAGTAACAGAGTTGTAATGCAACAAAAATCTGTTATAACAAACGTATTTTTCACTTTTTTAAGCTTTTGTTATTTTTACTTTTGTTCCATTTTTTGATACCGGTATACAAATTTTTTCTATTCGGCTTCGGTTTTTATTGATTTTCGTATAGTTCCGATTCGAAGCTCTGCTTAAAACTGATATTTAACATTAAAACAACGTTTTCCCACTCCTACTTCCCTCTAATGGCACAATTTCGAAACATTCTGCATAATTAATTCTCAAAAACACCACTAGATGCCACTGCTAACACTGAAAATCTCATTTCACTGGGTTTAAAATAAAAATATAAATTACACCGCCTCCTGGAGGCAAAAAAAAGAACTAATGTCAGTTTAAACGCAATTTAAAAATCAACCAGTTTACCTTTAATTAGAAAACAACAAGAAGAAACAGCTTAAAAATTAATTAATAAACGAAAACTAAGAGAAAAAAGAAGCGAAATAATAACCAAAAAGAAAAAGTTCAAGCACCTTTAGGTCTTGAAACATGTGTTTTTAATTCGAGTCTTTCACCACAGTTCTAAATGTGGCTGGAAACGATTTGTGCGAAGCAAATTAAAAATAACAACGTGATTATGCACTGATACATTTGGATAAAAATTTACATCCGCTTTTCTCATTGCAACTAATAACATTTGCCCGGGAGAGTAACAAATCGATATGGCGCCACCACTTTAGATAGAATGATAAACATCTCTAATACCAACAACGCTTCAAGTGAATGTGCTTAATAAACTATCAAATTTGTCACGAGCAGAAATCTACTTGAAAACATCAGATACCGGTAATGTAAGGAAAATTAAATATAAATTTTATACTTAGAGAATTGCGCCATCTAGTGTCGAAATTAAAAACATAAAGTTATAAATAATTTTATTATTATTATAATTATTTTCACTTGTCTTAATTTTGATCATTTTGTCATCAAAATTAAACTAAAAAAATCTAAAGTTTCAACTGTATCCTCCACAAACTCAATCTTACTATATTATTTTTAATAATTAAAAATATTTACTGTTAATGCATTTTCAAATCGCTTAGTTACTTAAACGATCAATTTGCACATTTCCTTTTCCTTGTTCCCATCCCACCACATTAACCCATGTCCGAACCATTAGCCCTTAAAAACCATTACGACTCACTATTAATCACTCACAGTCACAGCCCAGACCAACACCTGGCGTCCGAACCGAACAGGTGTTGGACAAAAATCGGAGAGAAGAACCTCATTTATCACGTGGGATCTCACAATTTCATTCGCCATCTGTTGGCGAACAAGGGCAGATGTGAGGATGTGAAAAAAGTGAAAGAATAAATTGACAAAGAGACAAGTTTGCTTCATTTCCAAGTGTACATGAATGATGCAGACCACAAACCTGCATTTGTTCGTAGGTCCTGATATTTCCGCCCCTGGCGAAAACAGCAATTTTCTCTGCGTTTCGTGCCAAGATTACCTATACCGCACTTCCCATCGACACCGAACCTTTAAAAAACACTGTTTAAAGGTTCGTGACTTTAACTCTTTAAAGTCTGACAATGTGGACAATTGTACAATGTCAACATTTCATGAGTGTAATAGTGTGCCATTAAGACTACAATACACTTTTATCATGATAGGTGATAAAAGGTGAGTGTAATTTTTACACCAATTTTGTTCCAATATTTTTAACATTTTCGATAAATGAAATTTATAAATATTTTTATTTGTAATACAGTCGAACCCCGTTATAGAGTACATGTTTACAACGAAATCCTCGTTATAACGAACGAATTCTTCGGTCCCTTGAGCTTCGTTATAAGGGGATTTGACTGTAAAACAAATTCTGTAAATTTACAAGTTCGTTGAAAATGATGAAGTATATTTTGTCATAACGAAGTTCGTTATTGCAAAATTTTAAAAGGAAAAAAAAAATCAGAAATAATTTTCCACGTATAGAAAGATGAAATCAACTTGAGGTCTACAGATTTTTCTCACGAACTCCAATGATGACCACATGTGATGAGCCTTCTGTGGGTGGCCTATCCACCCCAAACCACATCCCCAACCACACTTCATCCATAGGAAAAAAAAAACAGATGGGAAGTAAAAGTAATTTGAGTTGGGAACATGAATGTGGAGCCACTTGCCCAATTCCTCCAATAACTATTTTTTTTTTCTTTTAGTTGAAAACTGCGGAACTTCGAATTACCAATTAATTTTTCAAATGCTGCCACCTTTTGCCATTGTCAGATAAAAATGACATAGACAAGGTCAAAGCTGACACTTCCTGTTTATGACATTCAAATGACAATGTGTCAAGACTTGATGTGATTATCTGAAATTTTGATGTGAAACTACATTGATGTTGTACAAATCTTTTACACATGAAAACTGTCAAAAATTACAAAACTGATCCTAAGTTGAGGTTTGCAATTACCGTACTAGCATTCATGTGACTTAAAAATTTAATCCAACACCAAGTTTTACAAAATTTGTTGTTATTTGCAATATTTTTCAAAATTTAACAACAATAGAAATTCACAAAAATTATTGATTGTTGTTAAATATTAACAAGTTTTGGTTGCAAATTAACAACACGTCTGAACATGGTGTTAGCGAAAGCGAAGTAACAACATTATTTAAAGCATTAAATCAAAATGGCAGAACAATTAATTTGTTCCGTAGTTAAGTTTACAATATGTTGTAAACTTAACAATATTGCTAAATGTAAGCAATTTCATTGATTGAAACAGAAAAATGCTGTTAAAATAATTGCTAATTTAAAACATTTCTAGAAAATTAGTAAATATTGTTAAATCTTAGTGAATTACAATTTAATTGCTAAAATTTGCAACAATGCTAGCTTTACCATATTGTTGCTAGTAATGTTGTTGTTAATAACACTTTCACTGAATCCAGACATAGAAAACTCATTTTAAAATTTAAATTCATAAAAAATGTAACAATTGTAATAAAACTCGGTAAAAATTTGAAACTTACAATACCCAAACGTAATTACATACTGTAGTGAATCTTCGACAAGTCTCCAAAAAACAAAACCGTAATTTCATTATCTTTAAGTGAGACTCCATTCTCCGTAAAAGCCAATTGAGTAACTTTAATGCAGCAACAACTCCAACAACAACTTTTATCAGCGCCCTCTCCCGGTAAACCAGCAAAAAAAAAAACAACTATTTTTTTCAGATAGCAAAAACAAAAAAAAAAAAAAAAAAAAAAACTTTTGCACATTCTCATCGTTTAACAGCTTGCAGTCAATTGCGAATCTTTCAAGGAGAGAAAGATAAACACGTCACCAGAGAGCACTTTTCCCTTAAAACACTAAAACAAGATTGTGCCTTCCATTATTTTCTATTTCTTTGTCTCCCTGATAAGCCCGAATCAATTTTTCCCACTTTCCCTAAACTCCCATTTCGACTCGCTACCGACTCTAAACGATGCAAAATTTCAATACCAAAGCTAAAACTCCTTTTAAAAATTTTTAAGAATTTCTTTTCTACTGAAAAAATACTTTAAAAAAAAAGTCTAGACATAAATCTTGTCTCCATTAACTGCTCCAATTTTGCCCCTATTGAAAACCACTTTTCAACCCCTTTGAATACAAGTAGCAACCTGCAAGGTTGAGCACAAAAGACTACAATTTGCATTTTTTTTGCCCCTTTAAAATGTGCAGGAATGCAACTCGCATGTCAAAGACCCTTAATTTTGCTCGTGTATTATTTGCATTGCTTTATAATTGAAAAATGAGTTAAACGGTTCGGGGAAAAGCGTTAAAGGTGAACTGAGATTTGGTGAATTTTAATTTTCTACATTTTTTGAATCGCAATCAGAGCGTTTGCCTGACAATGCTATTATTACAGCAAGTAACAATTTCTTTAAGATCCTCAAGTCTACTCTTCAACAATCAAATGGGATCTTCTAATGATAGATCATGATTTTTGTGAAAAAATGACTCGAGTTCAGTGATAAAAAAAAAAAAACCAAAAAACTGATGGCATTCAATATTTAAAATTTTTGTACTTTTTGCAAAATCCTTTTTCTTCACATTTATGTATCAAAAACTATTTTTAAAATTTCAAAAACTAAGATACCATATTGAATGCCACTATTGTCTTTATTCCATCTTGAGTTATAAAATAATCTAATGCCATCTGCAGACCAACACAAGAACTACAGTAAAATACAGTGTACAATTAGAGCAACTATATAATTAGATAAATATAAATCCTGATCAACAAAAACGTACGCATTATTTCAAAAAACGCACAAAATTCCCCCGGAACATTGGCTTAAAGGGTTAAAAATTAATGCATTTTTGCTGACGTCATTTATAGACAACACATATGGAAATTATATTCAGAATTCTTTCATATTTAATTGCAGGTTACCCACACTCTTTTCCACCGCGAAATCTTCGATTATGGAAAATATTTTGGCGAAAATGATAAAATTTTGAAAAATAAATATTGTATCAAGTTGCTCGTGGGAATGCATCACTTACTTAGTTGTTTAACGTAAAGATCTTTGTCATTGCGTTTAAATGAAGTGCATAATAAATTCATAAGAAAATGTGTAAGTGACAGTTTGGAATGACATTTGAGCAGCATAGTTCTTTATAGCAATGTTGCGATTCAGAATGTAAGTGAAACATTTGGAATAAGATGTAATGTATTACAAGTGAGTGACATCTAGTGACAAAATTCAAAACAAAGCAAATGTGAGTTTAATTGTAGCATTCATTGCTTCACACATCTTAATTTTTAAATAAAGATTTGTTGTGAGAAAAGTGTAAACTGACACCTAGTGACGAAATTGGAGGGAAAAAAATAATAATCAAAAATTTAATTTCACTTTAAAATTTGCAGTTGCACATTAATCGGATTAACGTCATTCTGTCGTGTATTTTATGCCTTTACGTGTTTCAAAGTTTTGGTCACTGTTAGACTTACTTGTTTAAATTCGACTAATTTTAATGAACGAATTTAATCCCATTTAAACAAATATTTTTTATTGAAAATTAAAATTTATGTATTATTGTATTAAAGCCCGAATTACAACTTTTCCGGATGTATCAATAGCATAATAAAATAAATAAATAATTACATACTTTATTTTTATTATATTATTGAAACAAAGTTAACACAGACATGATTCGTTACGTTGCGTTAAAGCAACCTAACAGGTACAGAAATAACAATAATAACAATACTTTAATTCAAATAACACTTATGTATTTGATTCTAGTGTTTGAGGTAAAGACAGATTGCGATAAGCTGAAATAAGATGCGGTATGTATTTTTATAAAAATAATTTTTTTTTAAATTAATAATGATTTATATGTTAGCCTGTAAAAAAGCCAATTAAAAATAAAAATAAAATGTAAAACGAGTTTAGTTTATTTATTGTTTTCTCTTACAAACACCTAAATAATTGCAGAAAGTTTGGTAAATACCGTAATACAAAATTTAGAGTGATGTATACATCGTCCTAGAAAAACGTTATAAACGGGTTCCACTGTATTGGCTATATATAGAAAATATATGAAACTTACATTTTACATATGATTCTTTCCACTTTCTCTAGACAAATGTTACAAATATTTTTAGTGAGTTGCAGTATCCAAAAAATCACGTTACAACGTTAGTTATTTGTTATTCTGTGATTAAACTCTTTGATTTATTTTAGTGAAAAATTTCAAAATATTAATTATGGATAATCACCAAACAAACACAATACAAACTCTCTTGATTGTTTTTATAATTTTTTGAGACTTGATGTTTGTCTTAACTTAAGAAGTTAAAAAGACGTTGAAATAATGTACTTTTTATAAATAACTTAAAAATAATGCTTCAACAATGTTAAAATGTTTGTAACGTAAGAAGGTAAAACAACCCAATGTTGTTTTAATGTCAGAATATCCTATTTTACATAAAAAAAATACATCAATTAGACATATTTGTGCACATTAGCATTTATTTAACACTAACAATTCAACCAAAAAGCCAAATCCCTAGTTGCCTAAAAGCAAACTAAAACATATCACCAACTTTGACCTAACAAAAAAACCGTATGTAAAAATAGAAAAAGAAAATAGTGACAATAATCCAAGATGACAGACAGACAGACAAACAGTTCATTTCCCCAATGTGTAATCTCCCCTCAGATCCAATGCAGATCAGACATTTTCTTACTGTAACTGCAATCACACACCAACTGTCAGTGCAAGATATGCTCTTTCTCTCTTTCTCTTTTTGTGTCTTATCTGGCCATCAAAGCAAGAGTGCAGCATCTTTCTACTTCATCTCATTTCTCTCGCTCCATGAAGCTTCATTCAATTGCAACGCATTTATCCCTCCGAACGACTCGACAATCGTAAATCTTCATTTTTCCCTTTTTCCTACAGCATTTTCCATTTCTCTTTTTATTGTAAATACAATGTTGACACGAGGGGGCGCAATGAGATATTTCTATTTGGGTTGCTGGGTATCAGCACGGAAGCGGATTAAGAAAAAGCGGCGAAAATGCAGAAATGATTTGATTACTGAGACTTCTTCCTGACTTGTGCTTCTCCTCCTTATTGAACTCTAAATTACTTTTTTTCTTTCTTTATTTCTGTCTGGATTTTTCTACACTTGAATGTAATTGAATTTTAGCGAAATACCGAAGAAAGAAAGAAATCCCGGCACTGTGAAAATAATCTTGTAGGCCGAAACAAACAAGCCTAATATCATTTGCAATTGAGGAAAAAAGAAGATTTTAAAAGGAATGCGATTTATTTTGAAATGAAATTGTATTGTGTGTCCCGTGTCGTGTTATTTCATCTGTCAATCAATTTTTACAATAAATTATGTTTGTTTTAAGAAAAAAAATTCATCGACGTAATAGCGTAAATTATTGAATTGATATACTTACTCTTAAACCGGTAAGATTTTATGGTAAGGATGTGTTGATTTAAGACTTGAAATCAGTAGCTGCTGCAGATATCAAGACTAAATCTTGTGACATTTGTCACGAAAACATTTCGAATCCAAAGCACTGGACAATCTTCAAACAAACAACTTGCAGCTTTTCAACCCATTGACCAGAGGTTTCGGACTGTGTGTAGTCTTAACACCAACTTTTTTGTTACTTATTCCACCATCCGAGATGCAATTCCCTTTTCTCTGTGTGTGTCCACCAAACCACAGAGGCAACATAAATGTCCACTTTACTAGCTCCATTTCTCAAATTCAATTTCCTGCGGTTACTGCGGACACATTCAGTGTTATAAATATTTTATTTGCTTCACTTGCGAAAAAGTATCGGGTAAAACCACGCTTAAACAACGGTAAACTCGAACAACGATTAAAGTTGGTCGAGTTCAGTTGCCTCTGCTGACCACCAGGTGGTGCGGCTCAACCTTCAGCTGTCATGGGAACATCTGCTGTCTTAGTTTGAAAATCCGGTTGTTGAAAAAAATGTAAATAAATGTTTTTTTGATGGTATGAATGAAGTGAAAGTGTGAATTAATATTCGAGAAGCGAAGTTTGCGACCACTCCCTTCGCTTTAAGGCTTTAAACACCTGCGCACGTAGAACAGGTAGAAAGCGATTACGTTGAATTACACAACAATTTTCACCTTCGCACTCGGAATTTAATTCTGGTGAATTGGCAAATGCAATTTTGGAATTTCGTTAACAGTTTGGAATTTTATTTTTATATATTTTGTTATGTTTTGAGGGAAAAAAGTGAAATTCTTGGGTATTGGTTCTCGTTTCTGTCACTAGGGAATAATTTTGGCTTTGTAAAAAATTATTTTCTGACTGGGTCTTGGTAAATTTTGCTGTATTTTTATGACTTTAATAACGTCTGCATAACGTTACAGAACACGTGTTTTTTTGGGAAAATAACAAAATACGGTAATTTTCCTATTTCGTTATTTGTATTCAACAAAATAAAGTGATCTTGCCATTGCTTCATTATTTTACAAGTTAATAACAAAATAATTGCTAAATTATGTTATTTTTGTTATAAAATTTATGTACGAAATTGATTCATCAAAAATTATGACTAGTCACAAAGATATATCTAAAAGATTATTATAATTTAACCAGTTATGGCCAAATCATCTCCAAATTTTAACGTATTGTTATAAAATCTTGTCAACAGGTGTCACCACCTTTAAGTAATTATGGAATATAAGAATGCTTATCTTTTTTTAATGTTGCTATGGGCTTTTAATGATGATGTTGTTAATGTTATACATTCTAATGTCATAACATTTCAACAATGTATCTTCTATTGTATTTAACCTCTCCTTATTTGTATTCTAACCAGTTTCCTCTTAATTCTGAAGCCTAGCACAATCAATTCATTTAAAACTTTAACTCTTTACACCCAAGTCCCTAAAATTAAAATTGATTTTGACTCCATTCATCTATTATGAGAAAATAGAAATTCCCATACAAAACAAATAAACAGATATTTAATTAAATATTCTTAATAAATTTTCAATAACAACAATAAACCTTAGCAACAATAACTTAGAAACTAAACTAACAATTCAACTATATAACCATAGAAACACGTTAGAGTGATAGTATCATAAAATTTTTGTGAAAGTCAAATCTTCACCAAAATTTTAAAAACTCACAAAATATTTTTTTGTTGAAATATCTTGTTTTTACTCTATAATTTCATGTTTTAAGACTGTAGCAGGAAAAACAAAATTTGAATTGGTTTGAGAAATCATGATAACATAGCAAAAGATATGAGATGTAATCCTTTAACTCACCCTTTGCTGTTTTACTCAAATACAATGATCAATTCAGCCTAAATTACCACAACGTGAGAACGTAATTCAACAACAATTCTATCCAAAAACAAAGCAATTCCCTTGCATTTCCAGTATCCCCAATCACCCAAAACTACTTTTAAAGGAAGTTTCAACTTGTACAAAACTCTCTACAACTCTTTTACCACCCATAATTGACTACCTTTCAAAGCCTCCAGCCCTAACTTACCCTTATCAATGTTTCCGGCTACTTCGACAATAGACGGCGCTCTTCGGCACTGCGGATCGCAGATAACTTTTACGCGCTTTCACCGCACTTGATTAGAGGTTAATTTCAACACCGAAAGCCCAATCGGACTACTAAAAAGACCATTCCCCCGAGGTGACCGTGATCCACTGCAGGCCAATGTAATTAATGAATATTCACACAATCAAGCGGCGAAACGAACACCGCCGTTGGGATCGACGATAATGGACCGGTCGTGCGAGGGTGTCAACTTTGTGAGTTTTCTTCGGTTAAAATAGAAAGGAAGGAAGGAAGAAGAAATGCTCTTTTCTGCTTGTTTCTTGCCAATCCCTTCTAAGTAGGAATTCAATGAGCTGCATCTATCGCGCAACTGAGGAAAGAAGGCAAATGGCAGTTAAAAGCAGCGATGGCGACGACCCATTTGCCGAGGCATTTATTCTGCAAAGTGCACTAAAGGAGCTTTTTCGCGTCGTGAATTTTCACTTCTCCCACTGTTTTTGTTTTGATGGCTGCATTGGAAAGTTGTGGTGAGGAGAGTATATAAACCAAATGCTTTGTATTGGTTTTCGAATGGTGTTAAATGAGTTGAAAAAAGAAGTAAATAAACTATGGTAATGAGAAGTTCGACATTGTTCCCTATTGCTTGGTTTGCACTACAGCTGAAGTTCAAACTTAAAAAAATTTTAATTCAAGTTTGTCGTGTTTAAATTAACGATTAACTTCGAATTAAATGAAGTAGCTAGCCTAAAAAAAACATTACATAAGTATCCCTGAGCGGGTTAATAAATTCGATGTCTGTTAACTTCGAACAATAAGTGTTTACACTGCTATGAACTTCTAACTTCACAACTTTGTAAAAACAGGATTGATCCTTCTGAAACGCTGTATTTGAGTTTCCATAAACCATTTGATCTAAAGATTTACCGGTCAGAGTTTCCTGATCTCGTTGTCCAGCAATTTATCCACAGCACTCTTGGGATTTAACTATTTTAATTGCAAAAGACAGTGGAATGAATTCTATGCTTATTGCTTATACAGTCTCATTACCAACTCTATTCTTCCAAATCCCCAAACAAGAACCACCCAGAGACACAAAGCACCATTTGTAAACTTCAAATTCACCAACAATTTGAATCTCAAAAAAGATCCATTTTCTGATTACACTTGCAATATATTTTCATATTCACAATTCAGAAATAAAACTCTGTTAAAATCAACCAATCACAGTGACAGTTATATAAGTTGTTTCTCAACATTGCTTCAGTCGTCAAAGTTTTTCCAACTACCAAAGACAAAACTCACTGTTGCCAATCCTTAACTGACACCAAACTCATTATTTACAAACACTGCTGCAACTTTCCACTTAACACGCCATCCAACATCACCTTTCTTAGGTGGAGCTCAGAAAATCCATTTCCTTGCAAACATCCACATCACGTCCATCATCATAAACGCCTAGTCATTAACCCTGCGTTCTCTTACATAGCCAAGTTGCAACAAAACTTGTCTTATTCAATTTTCCTCTTCCAAAACAGTCTTTCTGCAAATTTCGCAAACTTTGAAACCGCATAATTTAAACAGACTAAAAGCTGATGTTGATGCAAAGCGAATAAAAAATCTGTAAACCCCTTTGCCCTAATCCTGCCAAATTATTCACCACTTGCGAAGAGTAGGCGAAAGGATTACCCAACTTATTTTCACTTGTCTGCTTATTAGACTTGCTAACTGAGTAAATAGAGTGGACAGTCTTCGCCGTCTCATGCATTTTAAAAGCAAAGCATACATATTTCAGCGTTATAAAGCACTTGCTTAAAGCTCCGAATGTGATGATGCTATGTTGCAAAATTGATTTCAACTTTCCTTCGTTTAGAATCATCACTAGTATAAGTTCAAAAAATATTACGACAAAATTGATGTACATTTATTACCGAAAAGGTGTAATTCAAACAGATTTATGCATGATAAATGTGTATTGTTAGTCTTAACGTCATATTATTACATCCACGAATTAACACCTTTTGGTACTATTCTACTAGCATTACACCTTTCTCCAAAAACGCCTTTAGTTTTACACGTTTTCAAACACTACCATTACGGTACTATAACAGTACCTAATTAGATTAACAATAACTATTGCAACTAGTTAATTTTGTACTACTTGTAACTGTTACCAAAAAGTACCGGATGTTTACAACACTGTATATTATACACTAGTTTAGGTATTAAGCTCTGAGTTTTCTAATTTTAAAGACCTTGTGGATATGTAAATGATCAAAAACAACACTTTTCGGTTACCGTATGACTTTCATCGAAAAAAATAAAGAATTTTAAAAACGCGGTTTTTCAGACTGAAAAGTTGTAAAATCGAATTGGAGTGAGGAGGGAAAACAATTTTAAGAAAGGGGAATGACAAAAATGTAGCGCAAGACTTGCAGCGGGTAAAAAAGAAGAGCGAAAAGAGATCATAAAAATGTCAGCAGAAATGTAAAAAAATGCTGATGAGAAATTCATCGACTGAATCAAGAAGGGGGTTGGAAGTGTGTAAAAAAAAATCCCAAGGAAGAGAGAAGAGGCAAATGCAAATTCTAAACTAGTCAACAACAATTTTATTTGGAGTTTATAAACATAAAGGGAAATGTGGAGAATTGAAATTGAAAATTCAAATGTGGGTGATAAAAGGCGGTAAATGTTGTTTTATGCTCCGAGGTACTGTATACAAAATGTGTGTAGATATGCAACTGATCATTGCAGTTTTGATTATGTGGACTAAGTACTTACAGTACACCATGAATATAACTTAACATTACATTAGATAGATTTGTTTGTTTTTGCAACATGTGTAAATAGTTGGCTTAAGTAAAACTTGTGATTTTTCTCAATCTCATTGATAAAAACACGTAAATGTCAATATAAACCAGTTTAAACCTTATTTACACATGTGCAAATATTAAACAAACCCACCTACTGTTAGCAACAAAAAATAAAATAAATTATGTAAACATAGTATCGAAATTACTTTATCCATAATCATTTGCTTGCGTTATTTTCTCCTGATTGCTAAACCAAAACAAACGCTCGGCGCATGCGCAGTGTCCGCAGTGATGTCATTTGTGTTTGTGTATGCAGTTTAGAAAACAATCAAAGTAGTCGAAAGTGACGAACCATGGGAAAAGCAAGAATTTTCAAAACACACGCTTTGAAAGGTTAATGTAAAAAGATGAAATTTGACATGCGATTCAATGAAAGTTGTGATGTGTCGTCTCAAGATACACATTTTGGATACAATGAAATTTCATTGTATAGATAATAAGCACGATTCATAGTCAACGTAATACTTACAAGTTAATGAGACCTAAAGCCTGAGTCTCGAAAGTGTTGCAAAATAAAGATGATGTTATGCTACTCTATCTCTTCAATATTAAAAAATTTCGACATCTTTATTTTATTAATATTGGCAAAGCTAGAATGTCAGACATCTTTATTTTGCGACATTTTGAGAATCAGGCCCACGAAGACCTCGTAAAAACAACTAAAAGCTAGTTGCACCAACAAAAGTTAAAGTTAACTGGTGTTTAACTGATGTTAAAATTACAGTGGAACCCGTTTATGACGTAACTGAAAGGACCTGCTTCTACACTTTAGAGTGTTGGTAAAATACGGGATGTTAAAAAAACAAGAAATTTTTTTAACGATGTTAAAAAAAGGTCCAATTTTGTTACTTCACTAACACCATCAATTCAAGCCACACATCTAAGAAAAAAAACTAACAGTAAAAAATAAGAAAGCAAAAAAACAAATAAATTTCAGTAGTGTATATAAAATATAGAAAAAAATTTGTAAAACTACAAGAGAAGCGATAAACAACACTCAAAATTACTTCGCAGCACTCGTATATAAAATTAGAAAAATATAAAACCCATAAATAAAAAATAAACAATAAAAGAAAACAAATGTTAAAAAAAATAATTTTTCTCTTGACTTCATAAAATTCAGTACGGTAAGTTACAAGTCTTCGACGACTAAGCACAGAAAATTTATTGCAACTAAGCTGCAAAATCGGCCATTATTCCCCGCGCGCCGACCGTAAATCAAAGCGAAGACTAATTTGCAAATGTGGCAACAACAACAACAATAGAGATGCTCTCTAAACCATAATATAATACTTTGCAGCGGCTCCTTGTGCGAGCCAACATGTGCGAATAAATAAGTGGTGTTTGCATTTGCACTTGCAATTGACCAAAACTCATTCTCAGAGGCTTTTCAGTTTAACCAAAATTTAATAAAGTCGTGAGAAATGCAACGGAGGGATGAACCGAGCCCATAAAGCACTTGACATTCTAAAATCATTTGCGGCCAACCAGAAATTAGCTTTCGGCCCGGTAAAGCAATGCTGCCAAAGCGGAAAACCGCCAAAGCTTCGCTCGTAAGCTTAAAGAAGGAAATTCATAATTATTGTTGCAAGAGTGTTGTGTTAGTTTAGCTGAACAATTTGAAATCTTGTTTGGAAATTTACACACACTAATGGCTTTTAACATAAAATTAAATTGAGTTAACAATGTATAAAAATACATTAGACACTTTGCGATTTTTGGTACGAAATTCTAGAACGAAATTTCCAAAACGAAATTTTTAAATTTTGTTATGGTAAAAAGCTTGTTGCGATTTCGATTTATGAGAACCAAATTCTTTCAAAACCAAATATTTTAAAATTATATTTTACAAATTGTGTAAATCATTTTAAAATTTCTTTGGTTTCTCTCTGAATTTATTCGCTATTTGTTCTAGCAATGCCATAATGACAGTTATAATTCGAGTTGTCTATTTATTTTCACGCACTTGTAACGTAACGTAGAATGAAGTAAAAACGGGAGTGGTCAGGGTCCGTGACATCACATCTGCGCATGCGCAAACTTACTTTGATAACAATAAAATTGAAACAAAAAATGTATTTTTTATCATTTTTGGTAAACGCAAACCAAACGATACATTAAAAAAATTTTGTCAAAACAGCAAATTTCGTAACAAATTGTAACGTTACAAAATATCGCAAAGGGTCTATTGCTTAATTTTTGGCTACCGTAGAGGCCTCGTAACCTATCTATATATATCTATGTATAATATTAACAGCGCGTTGACCTACTTTCACATTTTTCGTCGTCCGTCTTCGAAGCGTTTTGATTGGTCGAGACAGACAGTTCGAGTTACGAATGACGTCACGACCAATAAAAACGAAGCAAGCAATGGGCGCCCGTTTTAAACGTTCTGACGTCATTTTTCTCAAGTTAGATCGAGAAAATGACGTTGTAGAGAACGATTGCTAACGAACGCACCAAAAACGAATAAGGCAACATTATTAAGACAACTACTATTAACTAAAAGCTAAATACAGAACCACACAGAGCCAGCGGAGCGGCTGCAGGATTCTTGTAAATCTAAACTGCTAAAATTAATACGTTTACAAAGTCTGAAGTTAAAGCTATAAAGGTGGGTTCCCACTTGTACGTAACTTAACTTAACTTTATCGTAACTTAACTTAACGTAAGAAATCGTGTTCACAC
>JAQFZP010001373.1:0-19962 GCA_034695745.1 Geophilus truncorum | reverse complement strand
AAAACAGCCGCCTGAATAGATGTATCCAATTACAGCAACCATTTTTGATTAATTTATGCAGTTAAAACAAAGAAACTTTGCACGAAGATTTCCCTTTTTAATTTTTTAAAAATTTTTTCCCTCCAAAGAAAAATCCTGTCTTTGTCAAAGACAGGGGAATTGGTTGAAATCTGAAGATTACCAGCCAACAAATCCCCTGAGAAAGAGATATAGTGTGCGAAATATGCAAATGACTGCATCCACGCCACTTTGGATGAAAACCCAGCGTCACTTCTTGAAATGTGATTCTGGCAATTCCTCTTTCCTCATTTCCATTTTTAAAAGATTTTTTTTTTCCCAATGACAAACAAAAAAGAAAAATGAGCGTTACCTTTTTCGTAGTTGATCTGTCGCTCCTGCTGTCTGGCGTTATCAGCAGCTACTTTGAGAAGTCCTTGAATGTTCCTCAGAAGGGTTTCCGTCGAAGAAATGCCGGCTGTGCCGTCTCCGCCGAGGAGTGAAGCGTATGTCAGGTTCTGGGCCGAGGTTGTTCGGTCGCCGTTAGCGGTGCTCGTTACATCGGGGCAATCGCTTAATTCTGCGAACAACGTTAACAATATTAACATTAACATTTTGTAATTATTAGCTGCATTCAAAAATAGCAAGTGTTGCGTTAAAAGTGTGTTGTCTTAAAAACGAGTGTGTTGATTGATTGAATGCAACAGTAAAACAGAAGTAACGTCACGTTATCAACACAACACTCGTAACTAGGGCTGTGTAGTATCGCGATATATCGGTTATATCTTATTCATATAATCAAAACAGAAAAACAATAAATATATCACAAATGTTGCAAATATTACATTTATTACAATTTGCTAATATCGCATATTCATTTGTGCGATGGACTCATCTAGCCAGGTTGCAACATTAGTGTAACATTATTGCGATATCGAATAATTCAATTTTAAAAATGTGGTCAGCTATTTTCAGATCGCTTCACCCACAATTGTTAACAAAGTCAAATCATTCTGTTTTAGACATTTTGTTGACCCAAATTTGCAATAATTTTAGTTTTAGAGATTTTATTTTGAAAAAATTGTAAGACCTTGGTCTTTGTCGTCGTCGTCATCGACGTCGCTGATGTTGTCATCGTCGTCGTCGTTGCCATCGTTCATGGGTCCCTCGCTGCCACTGTGGTCGCCGCCGCCAGAACTCTTTTGAGAGAGGTTCAAGACAGGGCTGTGCCCGTTGGATGAACCTGAAGGTGAGTAATCTGCGAAGTAGTAATTAAAGTGTTCTGAAGATTGATTTTAACTACTGAAAAGCGGGAGTTTTGAAAATGGAAATAAAACAATGTAAAATATACATTTTTTACCTACCTGTTTTGATGTTGAATTATTTTTATTTAAGTAAGAAAAATTATTTTTCAGGTTGAATTTTTGAAATGGTAATTTTTTTAAAATAACTTTCTCAAAAAAATTATTCTTAAATCTCAAAAACAAAAATAAGTTAAAATAAATAAATTAAATTAAATCTCACCATTCAACTGGCTCAAGTCCCTTACTCGATGGTCCAAGGCCAACACACCACTCCGATCACATTCCGATTTTTCTTCCTTCAACCTACAAATAAAATTAAAAAAAAAAACCACAATTCAGTCTTTGACAAGCAACACCTCTTTAAAGCCCTATTTTTCATTTCTCCCCCTTAAACCTAACAAAAATGTCATTGTAGCTAAAGAATCTCTTTGCTCGCTTTCGCAAACATTTTTTTAATAACGCAATATCCCCAAGTTGTATTTTTAGACGAAGGTAATTATTTTCCTTAAAGTGTCACACATGAGACTCCGGCTTTTTTCCCTGCTCAAAAATTTGCACAAGTCATAATTTTAGCCGATGCAGCGTCGCATTCTTTTTGTTTTCACTCATAATTTGTGTTGACAATTCAAAGCGATCCAAATTTAAATGCGCTTTCAAATGTCAACTACAACTAAAAATACAGATCGTCGCTAAATCGGATCTAATTTTCAAATAAATCATAAATATTTTTTTGCGCGTCGCTGTTTCTTAAAATAGCTACTTTTATTTTGACATAAGCAAATAATAATGTGAAGCAATCTATAGATTTTAGGTCTATTTTTGAAGATGAGTGGTTTCTGAATAAATTGTTAATTGAAGGACAAATAGAAAGTCAATTGAGTTTCAGATTTGATTTTTAACATTTTTTGCTTTTTATTTTTTAGTTAATTATTATTTTGGGTTTTAAATTTAAAATCTGCTGCAAAATATTGGTACTGTACTGTAAAACAGAAGAACTTTGGCAAGTTTATAGAGATTTTTGTAAAATATTCAGCTAAATTATGTTAGTGCATGACAGACAATTTTCAAAAATCAAGAAAAACTTTAAAAACCAAGATATTGATCGTTTTTGAGAAGCTGGTACAATGCCTACCAAACACTTCTATAATTTAGTCTCAATTAAACTAAAGCAGAAACTACAACATTCTTAACTCCACGATTTTATTTGGTCGACTGATTACTACAATATAATACAACTCCGTTGTTTACATCATCCCAACTACCATTGATGATCATAACTATCAGCTTCTCAAATACCTGCAGAGAAGTTACCGGTATCTATAGTGTATTTTATTTTATAAAAATATGAGTTAATTTTATCGACAGAACGAGTTGAGTATCGATTGTCGGTCATTTTTCTACATATTCCACATTTGGTCGAGGAAAAACAAGCGAAGTTCATGATCCTGGATGATTTGCGCAGAATAAATCAATATGTCTTTGGTATCCGCACAGTGGAAAAGTTGAGCATCTAATCATATTGGAAAATGGAAATTTTAATTTCTGCCTTTAATTAAATTTTAATTACTACTTGCAGCTAATTAGCGACAATTAATTATCGAGCTCATAAAACAAGCGGTAGAAAAATTCATCCACCCAATTCAATTTACAGTCAAACCTATTGCAATCTCTGAAATTTTCCTCGCTAATTGAGTTGACAGCGTGAAAGCGAGACCCGATTTCGAGAACCGGGTGAAAGTGTGTCCAAGAATACCTGGTTGTTTGTGGATATAACTAAGGTCGCATGAGATGGTATTGAAAACAAGAAATTTTGTTTATTTTGTAGTGGGTTTTGGTATTTTTTTAATAAAAAAAATATTTTGAAGTTTTAATAGATTTTGTTTGAGTTTTGGTTGAGTTTTAATAATTTGTAGTAATTTTAATACAAGTAGGTTTATGGTTTATAAGTTGTTAAATATTGGCTTATATGGATTAATCAATTTTTTTATTGATTTTTAACGATTTTTAGTATTTTTGAAATTACTTTTCATTATTTTTATCAATTGTTTTGTAAATTTAGTAAAAAAAAATAAAAAAAATAGATAAAAATTAATAAAAAGAAATTACTTAAATCGATTAAAATACTGAAATATCAATTAAAATTAAAAAAAAAAATTCATTAAAAATCACGAAAATCTCAACATTTTATAAAATCGATAAAAATTGATAAAAATCCTTTAAAACAAATTAAAAAAAAAATCAATAAAATCATCAACAAAAAAAATCACAAACTCAAACCGAAAATAATCTAAAAACATCAACAAAATGATTAAAATTAGCAAAAAAAATTATCAACATCCCACAAATCTCTCAATGAAAAAAAAAAAAAAAAAAACCGCTTTTGCTTTCCGCTTCATTTGACACCCGAGTTAAATCTGTGGCTCAATCGTCATGAATGGAAACTCCCTCGAAGCGCAGCTGACAAAGACTCAATAAAATAGAAATCAATTGGCTGTCAGCGCTCAGCCGCCCACACATTCGAATTTCCCCTTTTACACATTAAATTACATCTGTTCCCGTCAAATCCCACCACTCTCCACTCCATTTCCACCAACAATTGTTTTTCCCGTCCTTAAACCAAAAAAAGACTATTTAAATATTCTACATTTCTGTAGATTTTGATATACACCAGTCTTTAAACTCATTAACAAATGGAAAAAAAAAAATTAAAAATTTTTTAATTAAGAAATTGAAATTTTATGAGGCTAACCAACTCGGTTATTGGTTCAATTTTCAGTTTTACGATTGAGCTTCTATAATGGCTTGACGGATTGACGCAGACAAGTGCGCATAATAAATCACAGGGTTTATTCCCAAACAAAGAAATAATAAACCTCGATACACTCGCTGGGTTAATCAAAATGAGAGAAATTCACCACGACCGGTTTCCGTAAGTAAAAAAAAAAAAAAAAATCTTTTTTATTATATTTTTTTGTTGATCGAGGAACTCGCAAAGTCGAGTAATAACGCTGACTTTATGGCTTCAATACTCTTGGGTTGTAAATCAAACATGTACAACTCTCAATCTCTCGCTCACATGTTTGCCCTGTTGCCATAGAATCAACAGTTGATAACAATTTCCTTTTAAATTACAGAAACCGGACGCGGTCGGAAAAAAATTGGCGATAGTGACCCCCTTATTTGGTCACTTCTTCATTTTCTGTTTCTACCTTCAATGAGATTTGGAATTTATTGTTGCTAAACTTTAAAAAAAATCACAAGAAACGCAAGCAGCGTCATCGAAAAGTGCAACTCGTGCGAAATCATTGTCACAACAACTTTTTATCTCGGAAAACTCATTTTCCTTCTCCTTGGAGACTGCATTGGACCGAGTGAGTGACACGAGAGCTCGCCCTCCAGTCTAATAAGATTACTCGAATCAATTAATTATACGCTTCAATCTTGCGTTGTCCTTTCTGTCCCTGCAAAACATTTTACCTCCCAATCCCAAGACACCACTGTCCAACATCAAAGACCCAACACAACAAACAAGTTGAAAAAAAATTTAAAATTAAAAAAAAAAAAAGTTAAAAAAAAAATCAACAAATGATTTTAATTACCAGCTCACAACGAGCCGAGTCATGAATAAAACGTTTTGGCAAGCACAAGGGCTTAATTAAGATTGCATGTAAATTGCAATTTCCCTATTCAGATCGAGACCAAGATCGGGCCGTTGCCATCCCCCGCGACTTGATTTCATTTGCCCTTCTCCCTTCCACTCCGCCATTGGCCTTTGCTGAAACTGCGTCGTTTTGGACTTTGTAAATAATGCACGAAAATCGTTAAGACGAGACAACACTTTGCCTCGCTCTGGGCAAGCATGAAAAATACAACGAGAACTTGTTCCAAACAAAAGTACTTAACGAACCAATTTATCTCGGTTAGTGTTTTTCGTCAGACGCCACTTCCTACTTGTTGCCGGAGACAACGTTTGAGAAATCTCATTACCTGCAAAGTCCAAAACGACGAACACCATCAAAGGTCCAGATGGAGAAGAAAGCTTCTAAGCTTTAGTCTCTTCCATTAGTAAACACAAAAAAATTTTCCACAAAAACAAAATGGCGAGTGTAACATTATATTTTTACATTTCTTCATTTTCCGTTTCTACTTTTGATAGGATTTAGAGTTCGATTATTTCCCCATTTTATACCATGTTGTACAACTTCCACTCGTAACTTTGAATACTTTCCCCTCGCAGTTGAAAAGCCGTTAACCGAAGTCGACTTTTTCAATTACCGTACTTTGATGAACATCCCACTCCCATAAAACAACGAACAATGTTACGGACGAATTTCTTACTGTAATCGTTGATTCCCAGCTCTAAGAGTTGCATCATCCGTTGTCCCTGGCTTGTTTGTGTTTGAGTTGTAAGTCATTAACTCGACGACATTATTAAGGTGACTTAACACATCGACTGCGATGCAGCGCAGCAATAATTGTTAAATTACGACGTGACATGAGTTACGACGTATTAATTCACCCAAATATTTCATCGGTTTCTTTTAAACATATGCTTCGAATAAGAAGAATTACTCGCACGGCCCGGCGACGGTTGTACGGCCTTTCGGTTATGATTTATGTGAAGTATAAAGAAAGAAAAGAAAGAAAAAATATCCTTCGGTCTCCCTCTCTCCTCCCACTCAGCCTTTTTTTTTCTCCTGGTTAGGTCTATCAATTTCGAGAAAACACATTCATCATCGAAGCCAAGTCAGCTGTCACTGGAAATTAACTTAAAAATCTTCGATAATTCCATTGCAATGTCACGTCACCTTAAGCACGTCACGCAGTGATGTGGTGGAAATATTCAGATAAATTTCCACAAAGACGAAGCAAAAATCGGCGATAGATTCCCCCCTATTTTGCCACTTGTTCATTTTTCTGTTTCTACCTTTGATGGGATTTTGATTTATTTACCCAAACAAAACCTGCATTTCCCGCCGACTCGTGGAAGAATTACGTCTGGCTTTGCGCTCTAATCCGAGGCTTGTCCGTAAAGCGAATTAGAGTTAAAACCCCGTAATATGAGCTTAGACAGAAGCCAAAGTTTCTTGACAGGCCGGTTTCATTAAGGCAACACCCCAGCGCTGACATTTATACGAGCTGGCACATATCATTAATATCCATAAGATGTCTGCAAAGCTCGATACAAACACACGGCAAAACGGAAACGTCGGAAAACACTAATTACGCTCCACCTCGCGTTGCCCCGTTGCCGAAAACCCACCGCTTCCCACTCACACCCCTGAAAACGGAGCCCCAAAATTCACCTCTCTCCTATGTAAATGTATCCCTTTAATTATTTGTCACATAAAAGCCTGTGTCAGCAAAATGTAATTTCAACTTAACCCAACCCTCGAAACATGGTAATTCATATTTAATTTCATCTAACAACCCTCTGACTCTGACTCCAGGTAATTACCAATGAGAAACCTTAGCATCTCCTTACACTTAATGCACCAGATTTTAAAAAAATGTCAAAATCCATACTGTACACTGGAACTCGTTTATAACGTTTCTCTAGAGACTGGCTTGAAAATTACGTTATAAGTGGATACTCGGATATAGTGTACAGCATTCGCTATATATTTATTTGGATGTTCTGGATGCTTTTTGTTGTTAGTCTAGTTACTTGTAAAAACTGTAATAAAAGCATCCAAAGTTTAAAATTCATACTACGGACCTTAGAAACGTTACGTTATAAGCGGGTTTCTGCTTCACGCTATATCCAAATTTTTGTCTATAGCTAGAAGAAGGTTTCAGCCGGGGAGAAAAAAAAGTTACGTTATAACAGGGTTTACATTATAAGCTACCTAGTACGTTACTCACGGGTTCCATTGTATTTGAATAACAGCCATCTTTTAACAGCCGCATTTTTCCACTTTTTATTCGAAAAAAGGAAAAAGAAAAAAAACTTTTATTCTCCTAATCAATAAGAGTGACTAAAGGATTTAATGATCCAATAACAGATGTTGTTCACTGCAAGTAATGCTGGTCATTAATCATGTTTTGATTACATTCTGCCAACATCTCTTTCTCTCTCGGCACACAAAAGGCAGTTGAGCTCACCTGGTCGACGGTTCCTCGACTTTGGCATGGACATTAACCCTACAATTACTTCCAGCAGCATCAGCCATTATTATCAGTGGCAGAGGAAGAGATCGAACAATTCCCCTCACACCCCGTCATCACTGCTTCTGCTCTTCCCCTCAACTGCCTCTTGTCAACACGTGACAATGTCCGAACAGAAGTGGACGAGCGGAAAAAGTATGTTTAAGCATGGTAATGACCGAGTCTGCGTATGCAATACATGTCAACAATAACAGGATGTGGAAGGCGATCGTCATATCGACGCACATTAAGTTGCTAAGTAGCAGCTTGCAGCAGTTGCTGACGAGACCTTTGCACTTGCCAGTTGGATGTAAAGAGACAATCATCCGTCATTACAAGAATGATAACGACACGAAAAGTCGATTTCTTTTTCTACTGGATGATGTCATTGTTTTTGTTGTAGTGCATCACAGTTCAATATAACGATGTTTTAACTTCTAGTAAAAAAGTGAATTTTTGTTTTTTAAGTTATTTTGATTGTTTTATGACAGTAGTTACATACACAAGTAAGCTAGAATTTGAAAGGTAGATAATATACCAACTGTCAATTGAAATATAGTTTATCATAAGCTTAAACCGTAATTTCATTTTAATGCAAAACAATCAATTTTCATTTTCCAGTTCACTTGTAATAGTAAAAAGTAAAAACGGACATACGATATTTTCTCAAATAACGCTTGACTCGCAACTTCGAATTCGTTAAAAATGTTCAGTACTTAAGTGTGTTTTATCATTTTTTTAGCAATAATAATGCTAAAATCAACATTCAACACCTTCATACAAGGAATTAAAAAATGGAAAAAATTTTTTTTTGCAAATAAGCCATGAAGGCGCTATTTGAGAAAATACAGTAACCATCTTAACATCTTAACCCTACGCCAATTTAAAAAACCTAATATAAAATGACGGTAATAAGAAAAACCAACATGAGCCAAAATAACAGCGCATAAACTTGTTTGGCCTTTCCGTCACAAATGTGACAAGCACACCACGATTCTTGGCACCGGGGAGCGATCCAAGCCATCTTTTAATTAATCTCAAATCTCGACACGGAGAAGCGGTATTTGCTCGGGTTGAAGTTCACAAGAAAACGCAAAGAGAAATATTCGCAAACACAAGAGGGGGAGAAACCTTACGTCAATACGAGTCGCCGCACGTTGCCGCAGTTGCCGGAGTTTGCGGGCAGCGCGATTAATTAGCAGCGACTCGCGATTTCATTTGACAGGAAATCAAACTGCAGTTCTTTTCAGACGCGATTCAAAGTCTAAAACAATATTTTCACAATCCAAGTGCCGAATCAATGAAAGTCTCATTTTCATACACCGCCAGTCCGAAAACTGCGACACGAATGTTTGCATTGCCAGTCCCCGGAGGCCGTCGGCCGGACTTCTTGCGATTAATGGCCCGAATCAACAACAGATGGCCGGTGTTCGTCGCGACAACGGCCGACTTTATCTTTCGGGCCTCGGCAACAAGGAAATTGACAAAGATAGTGAGCAGTTGACGCTCTTTTATCAACATCACCTTTTCTGCGCAATTGCCGCAGTTTGCGCGCTAGAAATCTTCTTTTGTTCTTCACGCGTCTAATGCTGGTCATTGGGCTTCGCAGCGCCTTTGTCGGCTTTGTACGCCACTTTCTTGAGATAGATGCAGTTGCTCGGCTTTTGTGCGTCCAACCATAGCCGCGAGGCCGGGTAAAGTAAATAAAAGTGTGAAAACTACACGTCATTTTCATAAGCTTTGTGTGTGTCTTCAGGAGCACCGATTGTTTTCGAAGGTAATTAGGGCTGCGTTCGGTCTCGGCTCGGTCCAGGTACAAGTAAAATGGCTATGCCTTCGGGCGGCTTTTTATTCGTATCGCATTTCGCGTTTTTTAATTTTACTTTTGGGTTTTAGTTGTAAACAAGGTTGGTGCTTGGTGAGGGGCAGTTGTGATGCGACATTTCTTGAATTCTTGTGAGGAACAAAAATTTTTCAAGTTGGCAGTAATACGAGGCAACCTTTTGCAATTACAGTGTTATGAGAGTGAAAAGAATGTTGGCAGTTGCAAGTGCTGGGTTTCTTTTCCACAATGACCCGACTTGGCATACCGGTTCGTGTATAGTTTGCAAGTTTTGCAAATTGATTTTTTTTTTCTCATAGGTTTTAAGTGCTCTGCACATATTGCATATACTGAGAATTGTTAAAATCAACTTACACCCAAAAAGATTAAAAGTCTGTAGAAAAGTACAAATTGACTTAAAATGTGAAAATATTTCTTTATTTTATAGTTGCTTTTTTATTCCAAGATTTGGATATTGTAAACATATTTCCATCTCTATTTCTATATATGCACTATTCGAAACAGTGGTTATAATAATTAACAGTTTGTATTAGTACTTTATAATGTAAATTTACATTATTTTGGGTACTTTTTTAAATACAGTGGAACCCTCGAGTAATGTACTTGCTTATAACGTAAACCCGGTTGTAACATAACAAAATGTTGGATTCCTTCAGTTACGCTATAAACTGGTTCCACTGTATGTGCAAAACAGACAAGAATATAACATTCCTTTATTTCTGTATCAACTGAATCAACTGACACTTGTTTCAGCTTCATCAAATTAGAGCTACCAAACTGAAATAACCTAAAAACAATCATTGCATAACTTGCATTCTATTTATTTTAGCAATTTAAAATAAACTACATAAGAATGCCTTTACCTTATTTTCATTTGACAAAAAAAAAAATAAATAAATAAAACATTCCATCATCCCACCCTTCCTTCGAATTGGAAGTGAAGTCCCTATGCCATTTACTTGCAATTACAGTATACCTCAGATACCCCATTCGGTCATTCATTCTATTCCAGCAGTGTCACATTTCCCAATTGACAAGCCATTACCTCTTCGGACTGACAAACACGCCAAACACAACACCGCTTGAAAAATCACCGGCTCCCCTCGACGCCAACTCTTTTTCCATCGAGCCGGAAATCGATGCAACACGGCACGGCCACTTCCTCAATGCAATGTTTCGGAAAGGTCTCGCACATATTTCAAGAGCGGAATACTTTATCGGACCACTTGCGCCGCTATTTCTGTACAAGTGCACTTACATTCATTCCCACATCGAACTGTCTGCAACTTACTGATACAAACGCGAAGAAGGAGATTTATAGGCGGCAATTAGTCAAGCAGTGCTTGGGCTGCGGTTTCCAATGTGCGAGGCAACTGATTGCAACTTGTCGACTGTTATTGCACTTCATACGGCACAAAGAACGACTCGAATAGATAAATGGCTGGGATCGAGGGTCTGTCCGATCCGATCCGACTGGCATGCCGGTGCCCGTGGATGGTGGATGCCAAACCGCTGGCAGATTAGAGCGAATGAATATCTGCGATTAATTCGCTTAATCATTGACAGATGATCTGTCGCATTGTTGAGTGCGGCCTGCGAATGTGTGTGATCGTCAACTTAATTTGATTTATGGCGCGCCATCTGTTGGGTGTAAACCACTTATCAATTGCGCCACTAAAGGGATCATCCGCCACCCAGCTGAAATATGAGCTAAATCCATTCCATCAAATACTCGCTCTTTGATCAACGTGCGATCGGTTTAACAGCGACAAATGCCGCTTTGCATCTCTGCTGGCATCAATAAGCAAAGTAGGGCAAATCAGTCGCTAGTCGAATCGAATCGTCGTTCTCTCGTTTATACTACGTGTTCTTTGTAAGGCGTTAACCCTACTTAAGAACTTTTTGTTGTGTTCTTGATGAAAATGAAAATGACTTCTATCTTTAGCTACATGATTTATTAGAAGTGTAGAAAAGAGGAATGTTGTTGTCCTGGTTACAAAAAGCTTGCTAGAATTTTATATTACTACATAACTAAAAATGGTCTTATAAATTCTAATTGGTTAGAAACTTCACTTTTTAACACGTGCCATTGTTGGAATAAGGTCACTATTTAATGATTCCGATGATCCAAATTACCAATATTGTTTTCTTCACTGCCAGACTTCTTGCACCAAGCCAGTGCAAAGTAGAGCGTTAACTCTTCGCTTCGCTCGTCGAAACTTGCCAAACATTTTGCTCGATATGCATAAAAAATAAACATCATTTGTCTTTGTTGTTGGCCAATGAGTTGGCAATTTTCTGACAGTTATAATAAGCATGGCGTGCAATAATACACGGATATAGACGAGCAAAGCAATAAGAGCATTTCCCTTTGATAGAAAAATTCATGTCTTTTGACAGTCAATGAATAGCAAACCGAAGAGAGAAAAGCAAAAAGAGCGGTGAGGGGAAGGGGAGAGTCAAATCTTGCAAGTCATGTGAAACATTAGCACAAATACATTTCTGGCTGATGGAATCATTGGCAGTGAACATAAATCATTTGCTATCAGCACCCGGTTATTGATTCAACGCTCATTGGAAGAAGGAGACCGGGCTTTCAAAAATGATTCCGAACTACGGCTCTCCATGGCAACCGGCTAAGCCTAATGCCCATCCAGTTTGCCAATCTTTTAATTTTTCTTTTCAATTTATTAACCGCCTGAGTTTTTTAGTACCGCGGCACCGATGAAAAACATTTTAATTTCTTTTTAATCTACAACAGCCATTCTTGTCTTAAGAATGAATGCAAAATAGCTTTTCTTCTTATTATTTGCAAGAAAAAAAAATTGTATACTACATTAAAATGATTAATCCTATATATCTTTGAGATTAGGTTTTAAGTGCTGCCACAGTATCATTACCTTTTTTTCCCCCGCTTCCAACTTCTCTCACTCTTTGCAATGTTTTTTATCCCTTTGCATAAGCAGAAAGAATGTGTGTGATCATTATAAAAATACCTCAGGTTTTTCTCTCATCAATCTTGCAGCTATCAAATGCACCCACACATACAACGTCTCAACTCCATCAGACTAATTATGGAGGGAAAGCTTTGCACAGAATGGGAATATGCTCTGCTTGCTAACTAATCGCAAGACATCGCTAAGCAGTTTGATGGATTTCCACATCGCCAATGCCAATTTTAAGTACCAGTTTAAACCCGAAAAAAAAATGGCGATATCATCCCCTGTATTTTACCACTTCTTCATTTTTCTATTTCTGATTTTGATAGGATTTATAATTCTTATTTGACGAGTTTCATATGGCCCGAGTGCTGTTGGCGACCTTAGACCCTTCCTCCTGATTTGCGCTAACTAAAATTCAAAGCTGGCATACCGAGGCGCCAAAGTTGGAAGGTGAAGATTATTGCGTACTTGGCGTAACGAGTTAACTTTAAGTTAATTATTAGCAAGTGACGTTCGTTCAAAGTTGTAGCCAACACAGACAAGAGGCGGGTGGTAGTAATTTAAGCAAATTTAACCATATATCAAACGTCAAATCACTAATTCTCGAAGGTACAGGTCTAGGGGAGTGTCGCCCTCATATAATCTACGTTCCTTTCTCTCTTAACATGGCATCTGAAGTTTTAATAATATTACCACCACCACACTCTGCGGTATCAAATGAGTTTAATTAATTCCTAAGCGACACCTTCATCCCACTTAAGATGGGTAATAAACAGCTTGAGAAATTAAATTTTTTTTAAAAACTCTTTTCGTTTGCGATTTGCACATTTTTCGCTTCTTTCGCATTCACTTTGCCAAGTTTGAAGGTTTTAGTTTGGGAGGGAATGAAGGAAAAGCCCAATGGAGTCAATAGAGTTGCAATGTTAGGCAGAGAAGCTATTGCTCATTAATTAAGGTGAGGGGGGAAATTAAAAACCATGATTAGAAACTATCTGTGCAACGCCAGGAGAAGCGACTTGATGGCTTATCAGGGGAACGTGGGAGAAGCGAAAAACATTCATTTTCGGTGCGGGGAAGAGGAGGTGCACTTGCCTCACCGGGTAATTACCCTTTTGTTAATGATATTCAGGAAAACAAGAAAACAATTATCACCTGCTTGATGAGCTCCGAGATCTCTCGATGGGGTGAGATTATGAAGTGAGTTACTCGCATCCTATCGACTGGGGTCCCATTTCTGAGACAAGACCCGAGCGCCGAGATAACAAGTAACTTTTCAAACTGAACCCAATCTACATGATTCTCGACAAAAAGCTCTATCTCGTTTAACGCGCCTCGCATTTCACCATTTTTACTTGCACGCAAACTCAATGTTTCTCATTGGCCGGTGCTCTTTTCATCTCTGGTGAGTGAAAAGACAGATAAAACTTTCAAGCCCTAACCTTCTCGTGCCTTTTCCCGTTAGTGCACTGCAGGTGAGCTCACTTCAAGTTAAACTAATAAGTAATTGGCCATCTGTTTTTATGTTGGTGAGAATGATGAGAGTAAAATTTACTCAATAGTGTCCCCCGTACAGTCGAACCCGCAAGTAATGTAACTGAAGGGAGCCAACAATTTGTTACATTACAACCGAGTTTATGTTATAACCGAGTAAATTAACAAACAATTTGTTTGTCTAGGAACCAAACTTTTTTGACGATTGTGAGATTTTGAGTTCTTGTTTTTCTTTCCACTTTCCGCTTTCTTTGCTGCATCGATTTTCAGTTTTCTGATTTTTGTTTCATCAAAAATTTCTAAAATTTATCGAACATGAGTTGCCTTAAAGTCAGTGACTTGAAATGTCTTTATGCCTAAATTCCCACTCCACCAAAATAATTTGCAAATCATTTAGAAATTCAACTGGTGATAAAAATTTTTTTTTAAATAATTATAGATTCAATTTTTTACCACTTACACATAACCACTTTCAATTTCACCACATAACAAACTACCTTCATACTTCACAAAGTCAAACTCCAAGTTATGTGGTCTTCTAAAACATTTCTACCATTCTTAATCTCCTCCCCTAATTCCTCCCTAGAGTCTTCACTCCAAATTCGACAGCAATTTCCAAATTTTTTACACTAAAACTAAAAAATAAAAAAATTCCTCCAACACTGGGAGAAAAAAAAAACCAATGCATTCTCGTGTTTTAATGGAAGCTAAGATTCCGCATTAATTAATGAAGGGTCTCCACCCCATAGTTTGACGGGAACATATTTCAGGAGCCAGTGAGGCCACATCCAAACAGATCCACTACACCATGATGGATGGCATTGCATACATATCGCTCTTCTTCAACTACTTCTCCCTTCATTTCCCCTTTTCTTTTTTCTTTTTAATCAAACAATTTACGTGACAGAAATTTAATTCTCGTTCCCGCATTTTTAATTTACACGTCCCGGTAAACTTGGCGAATAAACTCACCTAAATCCCGCACCGCAAATAATTAAATGCAATTTGCACAAAAATGGCACCCCAACTCGTCTTAGCATCTTTGTTTCATTACATCATCCATCATGGACTTAGTTCCCAATTAAATATCTTTTTTTTTGCCTCTCAGTTCCTCTCTTCCTTCGACTTCATGTTCAATTCAACCCGATAATCAACCACACACGCAAAAACCTCCAAATGCAAACATGAATCCGGTAAATGAGAAAAGAAATTAATTCCCTACAATTGACTTTGGCACATAATTTATAACTGGTAAAGAGGTAAATCTGGATTTATTGTCTAATTGAAAGTTTGGGAAAAAATGGAAAGTGAAATTGTTATCGAAAGACACCGTGCGTTGATTTTACAAATAAAAGGTGGCGCTGGAGTTGAAACAAAATGGCTGCTGAAGTTGGGTATAAAATGTACTGGAAAATAAAATGCTGTAGTTAAAGATAATAAAGATACCAAAATCGATCTATTTTGGCTGTTTCATGAAATATAAGCAGTGCTGCGTTTGTGCAAAAAAAAAAAAAAAAAAAATCTTTCGCCGCCATTTTGTCGCAGACTTTCTCAAAAATCTTGTCGAGGAGTCAAAATAAAATTTCCACAAATCTCAAATCTTTTGGCAAAACAATCTCTAAAAATCCCAACAAATCTCTAATAAATCTCAAATAATCCTTACAAATCTTTGCGAATCTCGTAAATCACGAAATATCTTTGCAAATTTTTACAAACGTATTCAGAAATCTTTGAAAAATCTTTATAAATCCCCATCTACTTAAAAAAAATAACATAAGTATGAATCGATGCTGAGTAAGAATTAAAGTCCGATTTGCTTGTTTTTCGTGCACCAGAAAATTCCTGGAGGAAAATGTTTGCTTCCTTAATTAGTCCAATGTTTCCTTGCCTGCAGTGGAAAAAGATGCTCAATCTTGTAGTAAAAGTCTTAATTAAAACCTGCATCTATTATCATTGTAATGGCTGCCATTATGATGTTGGAGCGAGGGGGAGTTGAACTTTTCAGGTATTTCGCAGACAAGAGTAAATTTCAATCATAATACTGCAATTGACAGCAATAATGTCAAGCCCCACAGCGCCCCCTGGGGAGCAAAAACACTGAGGAAAAATTGTCTCAAATTTATGAAAATGACTCCATTATACTTAAAAATGATTTAATATCTCCAGGCCTGCTAATTCCTTAGGTCCCCCTTATTAAATTTAAGGTACAATTACCAAGGAGAATTTTTTTCAGTAAAAAATGAAAGAAATTGTTAAATGTAGAAAATCAATTTCGGTGTGTAAAAAGTGTGTTTTTTATTAGTTTCTGTAAATGTACATAAATTAGCAAAAATTTTAATTTTATATTAAAATGATACTTAATCACCAATTTTTAATTTATTGTTAAAATAAACTGTAAAGTACTTGTAATACTTGTAGTACTTTTAACAGTACAAACATGTACTTTAATGACTGCCAAAAAAATAAATAAAGCATTTATACAATTTTCACATTACCTCAGTGTGATTAAAAAATTGAAAAATTTGGACTATTTTATGTACATTTTACTTAATTTAAGAAATTATGGGTATTAAATAAAAAAATTGTCTGCCATCTAAAAATTGTAAATGAAAACTTTTTTTGCAATCTTTGTAAAGTAATTGAGAAGTTTTTACAGTGTGACTTATTATGAATCTTTCAAAACCAAATCATGACGTAAACAGGAAAATCATAAAAATCTTTACACGATTCACTTCTCCGTGAGCTGGAGAATCAAAACCTGTTTAGTAATAATTTTTCACATTTTGAAAACAAATCAATTGAGTATCGGACTTAATTTTTAGCGCATCAAAGTTAACTCGATGCACATCGTCACCAGAGGGCGCAACATCTCCCCGCAGCACAATTTATTGGATATTGTAATGTAAAAGAAAAATCGCTTGTTCTGCATGGTGTGATTGAGGCAAAGTGTGGAATAAAAACGTGCGGGTTAGACGGGAATATATTTGAAAGCCTTGTCATTTGCAAGCAGAAATCCTATAAATTTGAGCAAGAATATTTCTGTTTCGTCCCCCACCCTTGTTGCAGAGAAGGGCTTTTTTCCATATAGAACGGGTCGTTTGTGTTTTATAGCGGACAAAGTGTGATGGAAAATCATAATTCGCTCGCAGTTGCTTGTCTGCAATGCAACGATGCAACGCTCGAAGGACTGTAACTTCTATTTTTAATGATGGGTATTGAAGTTTTCAAAAGAGGTAAGTGAATTTCATAAATTAAGCCAAGTGTAACTTCAGCCGAGCGCAAACGAATTTCAAATTTTCTACACTTGAGGTGTAATTAAAGGATGGCTTATTGGATTGAGATTACTTACGCCTTCTTTCCGCTCTCCTTTCGCTTGGACTCACTTGAAACGTGGACTCGGGGCATGAAGAGGTAAAACTTAACATTTGTTATTCTTAAAATACATTTTTATAAATTTTAATTTTTTTTTTATATCTTTCTTTGATAAAAAAAAATTTTGGTTTTAATTTTTCTAATTTTATGCCAAGAAATGTATAAATATAATTAACATTAAAAAAAATAACATTGTTTAATTTTACCTCGAAATAGAAGCGCATCCCTAACATTTTTCGAACATTAAGACAATAAATTCTAAAGTTACTAGAAAACAACAAAATTTATATATAAAAAAATTTAGTAAACTTTAAACAAAAAATTAATTTTTTACATATAATTTTTTTCGATCATGTGACAAAAAATTTAAGAAAATAATAAACACACCCCCAAAATTGACGCGCAGGGAAAACAACCCAAAAATAAATAAAAGCGTGTGCTTCTAATTCGAGAAATACAGTAATTTGTTGCTGCAAAACATTAAATTCATCCTAATTACATCTATTAGAATTTTTTAGTGCAATAAATGCACATAAAACTCAATTTACTTTGCATAAAAATTACACTTGATATTTTGCCTTACATCACCAATCCTACGCAAAATGCAGAAACGAGGATTTACCGCGCGGCAATATTTCGCCGTCAGCCGAAAAGGGAAAAATGGAAGGATGAAAAGATATTAAGAGAGTGTAATGCAGTAAAAAGGGGTTGCAAATAAAATCTTTGTGTGTGCATTTATAGCTTGCCACTTCATGTCGGCGCCCCAATTCGAATAAATCTCTTTCTTTCTCCCGCTCTCGTCTTTTCATGGGCTGTTTGAGATCGGTGCACGAGCTTCATTCATCACACCCATCTCCTTCTGTCACGAGAGGATTCGCAGAAATCCTAGGGGTTTGGCCGAATCATTTTCCCTACTGCAGTCCGCTCCACGGCTCCCCTCGCGGCGGCAATCTGATTTAACCCTCTTTAGTCGGTGTGAAAATGGATTTATTCCCAATTACGTAATGCGTAATTTAAAGAGCTGTTAAAGGAGGTAAAAGGTTTAGCGCATATATACCTCCAGCTGCAACATAATCTGCTGGTTTTCATTTCGCCGCGTAACATTAAAGGCAAGTCGACGCCCGCAGCGCCACGGGTTTTGTTTTGCTTTGTTTCGTTAGAGCTTTAATGGCTTCAAATAAAGTTCAGATTTTTCTTCATTTTGTTCATTTTTCTTATAATGGCAAAGCTCAGTGCAAGACGCTGGAGAAATGTGTTTTAATGTACGTGACGATGCAAGTGATTTACAGTTGCATGTTTCACAATATTTTTATATGCATTTTGCATTTTTGCATTTAGCCTGTAACAAGTTGCATATGACCAAAGACATTCAGCGACATCTTACAACCTGGTGGTTGTGTGTTGAAACTCGCCAACTTTTTTTTAGCATCACGAATCGTTGAAACTGGGGAAAACGGTCTTGGTCTGTCGGCCGTCATTCTTAATTAGGCCTAATTGTATAAAAACAGTTACACGGTGGTTTGAGTTGAACATTTCTCTCTCTAAAAAGCATTACCGCATTTCAATATAGCGTCGAGAGAGAGGAAAAAGGGGTTTCGCCATTTGACTTGCTGATGTGATGGCAGACAACTCTCTTAATGGGTTCGCAAAGGGACTTTGCTTCTTCCCTTCCATTTCAATTTGCATTAAGATACTTGGCAAAGGTCTCAACCAAAGGTACTTAGAGAATAATAATAATAAAAAAGGGGAAAAAATTGAGATGTGCCTCTAAACTTAGTTACCGCATTGGCAATCGCTCATCGATTTTGACTTTTTACCCATAAAAATTCCTTTTTATACAATAAACCTGCTGCAAAAGTCTGCAGACAATCTACAATTAAAGATGAAAAAATTCTACACACAATTTGGATTTATAACATTAAAAATACGTAAAATAAAATATACAATGACATCAAAATAATGAATTATCGGTATTAAAAAAATGAAACCAATACTGTATAACTGCCAAATTACCCATAATGCATCATTGTGAGACATCTTTTATTTCTTAATTGCAGATTATCCCCAGCGTTTTCTAGCAGTTGAAATGTAATTTCTCGCACTTTAAAATAATTTCCATCTAAATTTATAGTTGTTTACACACAATTTGCACATGTATAAATAGTGGAATTCATTAGTCAAGCGGTACAAGTGGCTGCATTCTCTTCATATGCATGAGAAATAGATCAAAGGTCGCATTCTGTAAGCAGATTAATTGCACACTCGAAGAAATGAAAAAAGAGCCAAAAACTTGTTTAATTGTTTATTATGAAAGGGGTTTCTAAACTTAGCCTCTTTTTTCGGCCATTCAATATTTTGTTGAGTCATAAGAAACGCTGTCAGTGACATATGCGAAAGAAGCTAAGCACAGACTTTCCATTTGTCTTCTTCTTATCTCGGAAATGTAAGCAGGGGCCAAGAATTGGCAAAAATAAACAAACTCCATGTTTATGCACTGACAAAGCTCGTCCCACATCCCGAAAGCCAAAATGGCCGGAGACTTAAGAAGAAGGAAAAAAAAAAGGCAAAGATTATTTTAATAAGAGTCAACTTGTTTCCTTTTTTCTTCGACTTGACAAGTTTATACAAATTGTCGGATATTTTAAAGTGGTACAAGATTTTTTTTTCTTCTCAGTTTTGTTTTGTTAAATCTGGAGACCGTTCACCTCGGTAGGTGGAAACCGGTTCTGGAAGCCGTTGGACGATTTCCATCATCCGAGATGAGCAATTCGTCAAATGTTTACCCAGCGAAAGAAATATCGGTAAACGAAAGCGACAGTCTCCGTTATTGAGTGTTTAAGAAAATAAATAACGTGATTAATATAAT
>JAQFZP010001372.1:0-19968 GCA_034695745.1 Geophilus truncorum | reverse complement strand
TGTCACAGGATACATTTACATAACAGAACAAAAATGCAAAAAAAAAAAAAAAAAACGATATATCGTCTGTTATCTTATTTTATCACGGCCAAAACAATTCTAAAATCATAGGAAAAATTCAGATCAAAATCTGAGGTCAAATCGAAATAGTGATGAAAAATAAGTTTTTAAATGAATGAACTTTAACTGTTTAAAAAAAAATAAAAAAATAAAAAAGAACTGATTTTTGGTTGTGAAAAATACATGGAGGTTAAGATTTTTATTATGCGTGATTACAGACACAATTTGCAAAATTTAAAGTTTAAAAACAAAAGAGGTTGCTTGGCCGACAAATGACAAAGTCATTGACACTGCCACCACGCGAAGGTGAACCTCAAAGGAAACTCTCCGTTTACTCAGAGGAAGGAAAAGAGGAAATTAACAAAGAAATTACATTTTAAACACTTCTTCATAAACTATATTTCTAGTAACAACTTCATTATTTTTAGTTTTGCCTTGATGATCAGTATCAACAACTTGAATTTTTAAATTATCAATAGCTCTTACACGCGAACAGGCAACATACAATTGTCCATGAGAAAAAACAGTATCTTGAAGAAGTAGTCCGACTTTATCAAGAGTTTGCCCCTGTGATTTATTAATGGTCATTGCATATGCTACTTTGATTGGAAATTGTCGTCGGGAAAGAGTAAATGGTAAAGTTGGATCATTTTGGGTGTCTAAAGAAATTCTGGGAATAAAATGAATACTGCCAGCATGTTGCCCAGTAATTACTTCAACTTTAATCACAGATGGCATTAATTCTTTAACTTCCATTCGTGTTCCATTACAAAGTCCATTTCCAATGGATAAGTTGCGCAAAAGCATTACAATTGCACCAACTTTAAGGTGCAGTTTATGTGGTGGAAGTCCATTAGGATGAAGAGTATTAAGATATTCAACAGGGAAATAGCCTAATTGTACATGATCGGGAACAGAAACATCATTAACAATAGTATCAACACCATGATAAAATTTGGTCTCTCCTTCTAATCGCATTAGCACATCAGAATTAACTTTGCGTGCATCATCATTTTTAGGACAAAGGATTGCATAATTTCTAAAATTTGGAGCATCGGTAAGTAAAAGATGAGAGCCGAAAATGTCAGAAACCAAGCAATTAGATAAGCACTCATTCGGCAAACTTATTAAACTTGATCCAGATGCATTAGGAATAAGGGGAAGGATTCCATCTCCCATTTTAAGCAGCCACTTGGCAAAATCTTGTTGATCTTGGTTTGCACGTACATTATTCGTTAAATGTAAAAATTCAAACTGATGCTTACGCAAACTGTGCTTTATGCACTTGGCCAAAACTCGAGCTCTAGAACCTTTTCGAACCACTGGTAAAACTTGTCTGAAATCTCCACCTAATACAACAACTTTATTGCCAAAAGGTTTGTTTGAATTCATGACATCTCTCAATGCTCTTTCAATCATTTCAAGTGCATCATTTGGAGCCATGGGTGCTTCATCCCAAATAATAACATCAGTATGTCGAATAACTTCCTTATTTTTATTACTCAAACGGCATGTTTTAATTGTATCAAAATTCAGTGGTAAGTTAAAAGCAGAATGGCAAGTCACACCACCACGAAAAAGAATTGCAGCAATTCCAGTCCAAGCCATTCGCAAAACTTTTTTTCCATGTCTTTCCAAAATTGTTATTAACGTTTTGTAAAGAAAGGTCTTACCGGTTCCTCCGGGACCGTCAATAAAAAACAAACGTTTGCAATCATTATTTGGATGTAATGCTGCATGAATAATTAAATTTGCAGCTTGGTGCTGTTGTGAATTAAGACGATTAAGCAAATCATCATCACGCAGATTTTCATCATTATCATCATCATTATTAACATTATCATTTGCTGCATTGGTACCATTGTGATTTAAGAATGATTCAGGCAAACCAAATTCATTCCAGTTAAATCCTTCACTTTCAATAAGATGTTTAATATTAAAAAGGGCATGGTTTTGAGCATCAACATCATTCATGCCTTTTTTTGTAAAGTCTTCAGACAAAGAATTCTTAAAAGAATCCCACAGTTTAATTGGGTCGGCTGGACGACAATATAGGAGAATAGTTACAAAAAGACCACGTAAAGGTCGAGGCATTGTTAAAGAAACTGCTTCAGTCAAACAACGATTCCATTCATCATCGTTGACAATCAGACCCAGTTCTCTAGCTGCAGCCTGAAATGTAGGATATACCACATTGTTGACAGTTCTTAAGGCCTCAAAAGACACTGCGCCACGAACGTGGAGCAAAATAAGACGCAAATGATACTCTTCAATTTTTTTAGGAGAAACAGTGCAAATCCTCCCAATGCAACTTTCGCCATTGGTTTTTCTCCGAATAAATTTTTTATCATATCTGTAGAACTCGTAAATTTCATGATAAAGATAACGATGTGCTTCAGGATCAGTTTGGTTTAATTTAAACCATGCAGTTAAAGTAGTTTCACAAACAGCATTTAATCGTACTATTTCTTCTTCTTGTCCCTCATTAAATAAAATAGGTTGGGCATTAGGCAGGTGTACTGCAAGCTGCAAGATTGAATGAGACATTTTATAAATTGGCAGTTCATACAACCTCCATACAGCTTCTTGTGGGGTAACATAACGACAATTTAGGTATTCTTTAATTTCATCATATGTGACGGTATTTTCATTTTGAATTTCACTCATCTGTCTAACAGTCTGTCTCATTTCAATGCGAGCACAATCAAAACCTTTAGTTACATACTTAGTAATATATTTGATACACTTTACAGAAGAACAGATTTCCACATTAATGTGAGCATTAAATCTTTGACTGAGAAAAAAATTATATGGCACTACCCAACGGTTGTCAATAGCACGTTGGCCATTGTGAGAAAGGTGTCCTCCTTCAGCATTGTTTCTGCGTTTATATTCAGGATATCCATTAACGTTAGCATCAGTTTCAGCACAAAAGGGTTTGGGAAAACGTTTAGAACACTTGCCATCTTTAAAGCACCTTGAACCACATGGGCCATGAATATTATGTTTAACAATGATCTTGTACAACTCAGAATGGCGATCATCAGGCAATTCAGCTTGAACAACTTTATCAATGTCAGAAGCTGTTCGTAATTTATCATCGTGAGAAAGGGTAAATAAGCAATGAGCATGGGGCAAACCACGTTTTTGTTCTTCAACAACATATACCCAAGAAATTATATTTTCAAAAATTTGATCCTTAACAATGCAGTCGATAAAAGCCTGGAGTTTGAGAGCAAATACTCGCACAACCAAATCTGGTCTATCGGAAGCATTCTGCCAATCTTCAAGATGTCGAGTGATTTCAGGCCAAGTTGGGTTGCAAGTAAAGGTGATAAACAAATCTGGGCGACCATATTTTCTCACCATAGCCATGATGTTGTTATACAAATTTACCATGTATCGTGGACCACCAACATGAGAAGAAGGAAGAATAAAAAGATTTCCAACTCTACACAGACGTTCTCTTGCAAGATTATGAACATAATCTAGAAGCCCTTGATAGGTTTCAATTCGCATATCTTTTTGATGATATCTAATATAATTTAAACGATCACTTTCAATCAAACACCAACAACAGACCAAGAACTGCTGAAACAATTTTCCTGCAAAATGCATGGGATTGAAAACCCTATGACGAACTGCAATTTTATAAGAATAAAATTGAAGTCTGGTAACTTTTACATTTGTTCGGGTTGCAAAAGCTGCATTATGCGACATTCCATGTGTCCACCCAGGATCTCCACACGGGAAAAGTAAGGGAAAAATCATGGGATCAATGTGTGGATTAGTAGAATTTATTCTTTGACAAACATTTTGGTTCTTTGGATAAACAGCAATATCAACTGGCTTGGGGAGTCCACCATGCTCATTAGGAACAAAAACAACCCCAACTTCATTTCCAGTTGGAGGATTGAACCTTCTTGGATCATCACAGCCCCATGAAACAAAACTCAAACAGACATTTCGAATTGGTTCATTGCTCTGCCTAGAACGGGCTTGCTCTTCTTGAAAAGCCTTTTCCAAATTTTTGTATGCAGTAACATATGGATTAATAAGTCTAAGATTACGATCAATAATTTCCATTATTTCAATATTACACTCACGATTACAATAATGATTCATTCTCTGCCTAACAGCAGTGTCAGAATCCAAAATAAATAATTGAGCATATTGAACATTTTCACCATTTTGGGGATATAAAGAAGTAGTGGCCCTATGATAAACCTCTCCAGAAATTTTATAGCAGGAGGGACCACGTCCAGGTATTTCTTCAACTTTAGCTCCTAACGAAGCAAAAGCATTGGCAGCATTGTATTGACGAATATATTGATGAAAATTTCTAGACCGAGGACTGTTATTGTCTTGCATCAAAAGGAGATGCAATTCTGGGGGATAAGGACGTGGTTCAGGTAAAGAGATTTTTCCACTATGACAACAACTGTGCAATAACTTTAAACATTTCTTTTCTGCATCAAAATGATATGCTTTGCAATTAGGACAGGCAAATTTTGTATCAGTCATGACACCAAAATCAAGGGCAGTTGGAGCAACTACATTAAAAGTTCCTAATAAGCCAGCTTTGACAGTTGTAGGTCGATGATTTGTACGTCGATTGGGTAAATGATCACCTAAATTATTTAATAAATCTGGATTTACAGCGGGAGGTAAAGAAGCTGCTTCTTTAGCAGTGGCTCGACGATTACGAACTCTTTCATTTCGAGCAAGACGTAATGCATCAGCACGACTTAAAATCTCTGGAATTTCATTGACAGAATCATCAACAGTTCTACTGGCCATAATATGGGAAAACCGTTGTTGAGTTCTATGGACTGAAACTGCTTCTCTAGCGGCAGCAAGACGTTGGCCCTCAGTTAATTGGTGCCGACGTATTCTTGCTCTTTCTGCTCGTTCATTTAAAGAACTCATTTTTAATTTTTGTTCGAAAAAAAGAATATTTTCTCACAGATTAATATTTTTAAATTAATAAGTGTTTGTTCGAAAAAAAGGAATATTTTCTCCAAATTAATATTTTTAATAAGTGTTTGTTCGAAAAAAAGGAATATTTTCTCACAAATTAATATTTTTAATTTAATAAGTGTTTGTTCGAAAAAAAGGAATATTTTCTCACAAAACAAAAAAGCGAAATTTAAATAAATTTAAATAAATTTAAATGAATTTAAATGAAAATACCAAAGGCCTGGAATAATGTCGAAAACTCGTCGTGTATTCGTGTCTTGAATTTTGCTTCAAATTCAGTTCGTCTGGGCTGGGATTTACCATGAATTTTCTCCCAAAACAAAAAAGCGAAATTTAAATGGAAATGGAAATACCAAAGGCCTGAAATAATGTCGAAAACTCGTCGTGTATTCGTGTCTTGAATTTTGCTTCGAATTCAATTCGTCTGGGCTGGGATTTACCATTACTGTCCGCGCGCCATTTTGTATTTTGTATATCGTTTGATCGGCAGATCACGTGATCGCCAGCGGCCAATCCGAACGCGTAGACGCACGCACTGAGAGCCAATCAGATTGCTCCTAGGCTGCACACCCAGAATGCACCTTAATTTGGTTTGAGGATTAGTATAATGTATAATGATGTGATGCATCAAATGTATGACTATTGTTGAAAGTTTTCTTTGCAAATCTAATCACATTATTAAACCAGTAAAGCCTTTGCTTTGCTTGGCGCATCATCTCCTTTTTTTTTCTCTCTCTCTCTCTCTCGTTTTTCTTCTACTGCTTTTGTACAATTTATAATATATTTTCTCATTATCTGCTATCTCAATCTTCTTGATGTTTTTTAATTATGCCTTGGGCGACTAAGTCTTTTTTTTTTCTTTCTTGGCTTGTTTTTTCTCCACTCCAAACAAAAATGAAATGAAGGATTATATCTTTTCAGGGCCGTTTTAATAGCACCAACTGGACTCCAAATCTAAAGGGGTACTAGGTAAACAATATCTCCAAAACATCGTCTCTGATGCCTAAATTAAATCATTTCTATAAAAATACATCAAAAAATCTTCTTGTTTTTATTTATTTATTTTTTTTATATAGAGGTGGATATGAAAAATTTTAATATGCAAAAGGCCCATTTAAGGTTTTTGCTATGCCATTAACTAGGTGACGGATTACGTCGTTTTCAGTTCTTAGTTTGTTATTTGTATTGCACAAATTACACTTGTGTCGGAGATATATTTTCTAAAACATAAAATAAATTTATTTATTTATTAATTAAATTAAATTAAAAATAGTAAGATATGATTCTGTATATATACCGGTATATATACATATACCGGTACACAATGTATGTGAAGATGTACTTGTGATGTTTGGTAACGTTAATTTGAATCGCAACTTGCATTAATACTCTTAAAACTAACACTCATAATAACATTTTTCTCAAATTAAAAAACATATCAAATTAAAATCAATCACAAATAAACACTTAAATTAACATAATTAAATAACATCTTTTTATTTAACAATGTTCACAGTACTAATATGTTAGCGATTACATCCGATTTAGCACACATCCAGTTGAATAAACACGAGAGTTATCCGTTTGACAATTTTATTTCAATTGACATGAAACTATAAATTCACACAAGAAATGAAAAATAACAAATGTGGGTACTTCTTAAATAAATTACATGCTCTGGTGACAACTTGTCACACCAAACTTTCAATAATCTCAACACTTGAAAGATAAACACAAATGATCAATAATAATACACGAATAAATAATAATACAATTATTTCTACTAAACAAATTCACAAATAATATTGATAAGAATACACAAAATATCAAATAAAACAACATTGATCTAACATAATTTTGTTGATTTTAGAATTTCCGGTAAAAAATGCATTGATCGCATACAAATCTAAGGCCAAATTCGTCACTTTGGGAAATATTCAGAATTGTCTAAATAACTTCCAAATTTTAATTTCCTTGTTTCGGAATGTCCACTTTCGGATAGGCTATCTAACTTTTCCAAAATTCGTAATTTCACGAATCTGGAGCCGAATTTGCATCTTTTTAAGGGGCAAATGCTTCGCCGCTATACACCACAGTGTCAATTCGTTTGATTGTCAATTCCAGACGATTTGAGTCTACTAATTCGACCATGTTGAAGATGATGATGCAAATTTCAGACTTTAATTACCACTTCGATTTTCTCTCAAGTCCAATTCAAAGATTTGAGGCTGTAACAGCTGCCGTAAATAATTTGATCTCAAACAGTAAATCTATTGCACAGTTCAACAAGTACCATAATTTAAAGTTTGAAATCGCTTGTTTACAAAGTTCTTTGTCAATATCAGTTAACAAACGAATTTTTTCTTGTTTTAGAAATTGAACGCCTGACATCGAATGGTGAATTTTTAACTTATTTTTTTCAAATAAACGCAAGCAAAAGGTTGTAACATTTTCTGTTACACTGAATTGGTTAATTAATGATTTTTGAAGTAGCGTTTTTTTGCAAATTTGGTTACTCAGGGCCGTAACTAGGATGTTTGACAGTTGAGGCGAAACATAAAATTAGCGCCCCCTTAGTCTGCGTAGAGAGAGCCACGCCCACCACCTCCGCCTCTCCCCTCTTTCTCTTTACTCAGAAAAAACGTCGTCGGAAGTGGAAATTCCATTTTGGAAAAGATAAAATACGTTATTTACTATAGCAGTGTGGCAGACAGAAGAGAGAGAGAGGGAAGGAGAGGGGGTGGTGGGAGTGGCTCTCTCTGGTGGCATCTACGCAAACTATTTCTGAGCTAATTTTTCAACTTTTTCAAATCTTTTGCTTATAGTAAAAAAGATAGTTCTTGGTGCAGAGAGTTTAAAAGATATCGCATGCATAGGTCTAGCGCTGATAGATTAGTAGATGTGAGCAAAAAATTATACTTAAGTCATTTTACGATACCGGTACCGGTACCAACAACAATTTGGAAAAAAAATCCTCCAATTTAAGAAAATATTTTTTTTAGAAGATTAGGTAAAAAATAAAAAATTATTTCAGATTATAAGATCACACTAAAACAACTGGAAATTTTGATTTTAATCGAACAATTTACATAAATCGTTCATTTAGTCTTTCTTGAATTGGTTTCGTTAAATCATTACATCTTTTAAATGACTTTTTAGTTCTCGAATCACTTTTAAGATTCTCATTCCAAAATGTAATCGCTTTGTCTGGAACCGGACTCATCTTTATATAGATAAAAAAAAAAAGTACAATTTAATTTAATAAATTTAAAAAACAAAATAAAAAACAAAATAAAAATTACCGTCATTTTTTCAAATTTCTTCGACTGAAATCCATCACTTTTGAAATTATCTCGAAATTCAGTCGAATAATCGGCACCTACGGTTGAAGTTTCGAAATTTGCTTCAGTCTCACATCCCCTCCTTCAAAAAACAAGTTATAGATTTAGTATCGCCGTCTAGTGTTAATTGCCTTAATTACCAAATACGTACATGACTTTATCATACACGAATCTCTCCAAAAGATCTTCTCTGATGCCTAAATTTAATCATTTCTATAAACATACATCACAAAATCATCTTGTTTTTATTTATTTATTTTTGTTTACTGATTTTCTTCTTTTCAAGCCACGGTTTTTTGTAATCAGTTTTATAAGTTGACCGGAAGTCCGATACGTCTAAGGGATGAGTAGTAAACAGACATTTGTGACCAGCTTTTAGATATTGCGGGTCGTTGTCATCGATGTAACTGACCAAATTCTGGAAAAAAAAATCATTTCAAAATGTTGAAATAATGTAAAATTTAAAACATTACATCTTGTGGCCATGTTCCGCCTCGATAATATCCGATTTCTGTGATCCTCGGTGAAATTTTTTTCACTTTATCAACACTCATGGCGAAACTACATTTTCAACGTTCCAAATAGTGTAATGTTGTTTGATGTTTAAGCGTGAGATGAATTTCCCAGCAGTCATTTCGTCATTTCCTGTAAATTTGAGCTAGATCCAGAACTAGATCTGAAAAAACTGTTTTTGTTATAACATTTTACTTACTATAGGTAAAAATCTGTTTCGTCATCTGTTTGATCCAGAACAAGATCTCGAGTCTAAATATCAAATGTGATAAATATAAAAAATAGAGTTAAAGATAAATTTAACTTGAAAAACATTTTTAAAACTTATAGACAAACCGGAAGTGTCTTTTTCCATGAAAAAAACTGTTGTCACCACTTTCAATTGATCCATGAACAAGATCTCGAATCCTAAAAATGCCTAAATTTAAATTCACACCGTAAAACGAATAAAAATAAAATAAAACCAACTTAAAATTAATTTTGTAACCAACAACCAAACCGGAAGTGATTTTAATCATGACAAAAAAAACTAATTTCCTTTACAATTCCAATAATACACATCAACGCCATCTATCGACAAAACGAATCACTTCAAACTACAATTCATCATCAAAAACGAAAAAACCCCAACAAATCTTTCAAAATTTCACTTTAATGACAGAAAAAATTATATATAAACAAAAAATATCATACCAAAAATACAAAATAAAGCTGGAATATGTATATACCAAACTCCGTGCATAACTATCTGATAAGTCATCTCCAACAAAAACCCCGCCATCGACACGAACAATAACGTCGCGAGAATAAGAACAAACTTGACCATAATATCGTGGGCAGTCGAGTTGAAAATCATTCTCCCGTACCACGGCATTTGATCCACGGGAACTTCATCTTCGAAACACTCTTCTTCGACTTCGCACGACTTAATAAACTCCATACAACGACAATTGCCCGTTTTCGGCTCTACGCATTTTTCAGGTGTTCGTTTGGTCGGACGAGAGAACGACTGGCGGTCACTCGAAGTTTCCGAAGAGATTGGAGTGGAGGGTGGTTTGGACGTGACGAGTGGACAGCGCGATCTTGGAGTTTTGGCCTTACGTTCGAAGGTTTTGGGAGTCGAGTTTGAGTTCTTGGACGAATGTTGGTCGTCGTCATTGCAGCCATTTCTTGTGGGACTCGTTTTCTTGGAGTTCGCTGTGTACTGTTTGGGTTTATCCTGTCGAGCAGTGGACCCCAAGCGGAGAGGCATTTTGTACGGTGAATTTAGGTTTTATATAGGTTCGAATTTTTTTTGATTTTTTAGAATTTCATTGTTGTGAGGTTTGGGGTTTTTGATAATAGATGGCGTGCGGGTTATTAATGTGACATTTTTATAATACTCATCATGTGACGTATGCGCTTCAGCCCCGATCTGCTCTAAAGAGCAGACTTTGAAAGCACCTCGTTAATGCTGATTTTTAGTCGCATTTTTTGACCCATATATAAAATGGAGCAGTTATAGTTCTTAATAGACTTTAGATGCGTTGCAGCTATGACCCACAACATGTTTACACTATATTTGTTTATTGTGAAAACTAAAAAGTATGTAACCTTTGGAAAAATGACTCAAAGCCCATTTAAAAACGACAAAAAAACATAGATCTTACGCTCATGATACTGGAATTTCTTGACTTTTTCTTTCAATTATATGTAAATACATACTAAAGGAAAAACCTTTACAATTAGAATTAAAAACAATTATTCAAGTTTAAAGTTCTAATTGCACGCAAAACACATCAAATTTTGCGCCTTTCTACCGTAAATAAAAACCCGCAATACGTCGAATCTTAAATCACATCTTCCCATTTTATTTTTAGGTTTACGTTCTAACGGGGTTTACGGTACCGGTATAAGCGAGTACGTTACTCACGGGTTCCACTGTACAAAAAATTTAGCCTTTTTTTTTTTTTTTTTTTAGCTATTTATTAGAAAATAATGTTGAAATAATGTTTCTGTATGTTTTCATAGTAACATGCGCTTTTTCTACTTTTATACATTTTTTGCTAGGTACTAAAGTTAGAATTTTTTTCAATCTCATTTTATCCCATCATCCCACGAAACATTAAGACCAAATTCACTATTAAAGGAACAGATAGATTATAAAAAATTTAAAAACTTTTAGCCTAATATTTTCCCCTCCCATTTATCAGAAATTTCAAAACCACTTCATTTAACATAATTTTTTTCTAAATTTTACACAACAATAACATTAAATTTGGTACCTTATTATTCTTGCATCTTTATTTTTCCTCACCGCTGACGTCATTTAAGGACAACCTACACAGTATTTCCTCTACAGTTAAATACGTAGCTTCTCAAAATACACTTCCAATTAAAACCAGTCACCTTCACACACCAATTTACAGACCTTGTTTTGTTTTGTTTCTCTAATTAAATTACCGTACGGTAATCAGTGCTTACACCCGAGACCCACATGAATACGGAATTAGAGCAAACACGCCTTTAGGAAGTGACCTACTATACTTAACACCTCTCTTAATTCATCACTTCATCACAAATATAATTTAATATTGCGTCATGTATTATAAGTTTTTAAAAAAATAAAATTTAAAAATTATCATCACAATTTAATTTCTAATTTTAAATTGACTATTTTAAGTTAATGTTAGAAATTAATAATTTAAATAAAAATATCTTCATATTTTTTAATGTCATGAAAATTTGAAATTGACCGATATCAATTACGAGTCAATATTTTTTTATTGTTTTTTATAAAAATTTGTCATAAAATTAAAAAAGTACATGTATTAAAATTTAACATTTAGACTGATTAACTAAATGTTAGAAATCAATATTTTACACACAAAAATAAATTTAAAAAAATTTGTGTTTGTGTATTTATCTCGTTTTCAAAGTTGTTTTTGGATAAGTTTTATTTTTAATGAATATTTCGAGTTTTCTAATCACAACTTATCACTCTAAAAATCACCACATCTAACCCCAAACCTAATTACTCCTCTCTTACTCGTCCAGGAGACAGTCATGAGTGACCAAGAGTGACCAAGAGGTCAGTAAGAAGAGCATAAATACAAGTGAGTGACCACAAGTTGAGTTTTCACAATTATGTCACTCGTAACAACCATCATCGTTATTTTTTCATTCTCACTCCCAACACACGCGTTCCATCCGTTCTTCCTGACCCCTCCAACATGGCCGGGCGCTGGACACATGCCGTACGAACCCCATCCGCATCCGCCGCATCCGTGGTTCCCACCGTACGGTCATCGGCGCTTGGAGCCCATTTTCCCGCAGTGGAATTATTTTTTCGACGGAGTTGCAGCTCAGGACGACCAGAGGGCGCCACCACAGTCCACTACGTACCCCCCGCTAAGACCCATCAACAACAAGGCGGTTTTGGAGTCGCCGGTGTTGAATACGAACCCTCTTCTGCCGCAGTTGTTCACGACTTCGACTGCTACGTCCACTTCGTCCACGACGACACAGTTGCCTCTGAGGTTGCCATTTTTTAACACTACGAGGGCACCACTGTACGACACGGCCGAAACGAAGCAGGAGGAACCGACGACGAGTACTCAAAGTAAAGAATGATGGTTTTTGATTGATGGGTTGGTTGAATTGAAAATAAGAATTTTTTTGTGTGGTGTTTTTGTAGCGATTTTCGGATTGTTTAATATCGTACGATTTTCGCATTTCCCTTGTGATGCTGGAAATGGGCAAACTGGGGTTTGTTATACGGCTTCTGAGTGTGTTTCAAGAGATGGACTCGGGTCATTGCCGTGTGCGCAGGGATTTGGCGTTTGCTGTTTGTGTGAGTTGAATTTTGTTTTTAAATAATTTGTCAGCCATTACTGTTAATGTTACAGTTATAACATTTGTTACTGTAACCAAAGAGGAAATTAGATGAATTCTAATGATTAATACCCAGTTACGTCACGTGACTTTAGTTACATTATCGTTACCATAACAACGTTACAGTAACTGTAAACTCAATTATTAATACCCAGTGACGTCATGATGAGACTTTTGAATTGTTGCACTGACCGTGATTTTAGTTACATTATCGTTACCGTAACAACGTTACAGTAACTAAAATTTACAATAACTCTCAAAAACCTCAATTTTCATTCTTTTGCCAGTCAACATTACATGTAACCAAGAAATCCACCAAAATGGATCTTACTTCGTCAACCCACGCTATCCACTAGCGTACTCTGGCGACGGTTCTTGTAGCGTAACAATCCCACGAACGTCCACCGATACCTGCCAACTCCGATTGGACTTTATCGATTTCGACACCAGACGTCCCACATCCGGGGACTGCAACTCTGATCGCTTGTATGTGACCGGTCAGAATGCAAACAACTTAATACCACCCATCTGTGGACTAAACTCAGGACAACACAGTAATAATAATAATAAAAAAATATTGAAAAATTGAAAAATTTCTAAAATTTATTTATAGTTTATGTCGAAGTGGACATGGCTCAAGGTCCAGTTCAGCTTAGCATGTTGACCAGTGGTCCAGGACCCCGTTTGTGGAACATTCGCGTGAGCAAAATTGCGTGTAATGACGTCACGAGAGCGCCCTCTAACTGTCTGCAGTATTTCACTGGGGTTAAAGGGAAGTTTAGGAGTTTTAATTACGATCATTTGAGTTTTCCGAATGAAGAAGGGTATCTGGTGAGAGTTTATAGCAAAATTTATTTTGTGATTTTTATAATTGATTTTTTTTTTTTTGTAGAATAATTTGGATTATATGATTTGTGTGCGTAAAGAAGCAGGATTTTGTAATATTGTTTATACTAATGGGAATCAGCAGTTTTCTATTATAAATGTGGAAAAGTCAGGTAATTTTTACGTTAAAAATAATTGGATTTTGGTGCGAGAAATTTCCACTAGATGGCGCTGCTAAAAGCGCATTTAAAGGTTTTTAAGAGGTCGACAATCTTACTGATAGTCAAAAAAATCTTTGCAAATCTTACTGAATCTCCGAAAATTTTTGTGAATCTCAAATTTTTTGGCAAAACAAATCTCTAAAAACTATTAAAATCTTTATAAATCTCAAATCTCAAATCTTTTGACAAGAATGTCTAAAGCTTCTTTAAAAATCCCAATAAATTTCATATACAAATCTCATTGACAACATTTGAGTTTGTCCAACTCCTCACTCCCCCCCCTCTCTCTCCTAAAAGACCAAAAGTTTTACTGAAGTTAGCAACCCCCTGGTGGCAATTTCTCAAAACAGAGGTCTCTTTACATTGCATACATGTAAAATAAATGTGTACATAGTTTTTATCACTGAACCACTTCAGTTCCAATTTACCCATTTTCTCAGGTTTGCCACTTTTGCCACCAGATGTCTCAGGCGCTGGTATCCGAGACTGCCCCAACGATTATCTAAATTTAAACGGTACACCATTATGTGGTGACCGGTTAAACGGCGACTTAAAAATGCCTAATCAACCAATCAATAAACCTGTTATAGGTAAATCTTTCTACTTCCGGTTTAAAGTTTTATAAATTATATATATATATATTTTTTTAGATTCAACACCTGGTCAGTTCTTAATGCGTTTTCACACAGATGGAGCCACTGTATCACGTGGTTTTAATATCACATACCAGCAACAACCGTGCGGAGCAGTGTCATCGCTTGGGTAAATGTTACAGAGACATCTATTGGTAAAAGCTTTTAAATTTCACTTTTAAAAAGAAAAGATGACACATGTTTTATATAAATAAATAATTTTCTGAATTTGTTTTTAGTTTGTATGTTTATAGTGCAAATTAAAGATTTTTATGTTTTTAAATTGAGTAATTTTTCGTTTCTGGGGATTACCAAAATGATGGTAAGAACAATGCACCTGTTATAAACAAATCTATGTCTTTCGTAAAACTGGTAAATGTCATTAATTACTCTTTCACACACTAACCATTTTTGGTAAAGAAGTAATAAGTGATTTAATTTTGAAGAGAGGCAACTTCAGAAACTATAATAACATCAATAATGTTTGAAATGAAAAGCGATTACAATTATTTGCTGTTGTGTTGTTGATCGTAAGAGAAGAATAAGAAATGGAGATTTCAGTACAATCCGCAGTTCCAGCCGAAACCTCGCAGATCTTGCGTTATCCGCTGGTTAGGAACAATGGCTTAGAATGCTTGACACAGCATGATCAATCTTTGCAGTAGGTCCAGAGAAGTCAACTTGAAGTACATCACAAATGAAGCGACGATTGTGACGTCAGACCGCGTTCGACGCCCCATTTGGTTAAGCAGGAAACAAAATTCCAACATAAATTTTAGAGTAGTAGAGGAATTAATAAATGCTGTACAGAACAGAGGGGTTTTGTAAATCGTGTGATAAACAAATATAAACACACGGGATAATCCACAAATTTATTTTATAACTTGTTTAGCCACGGCTATTAGGGTTAATCCGAATTTTTGTAAGCTACGACCACCTATTTAACCCCCTATTTTTCCACATAAAGTGTCAAATTTTTACAAAAAAAAAAACAATCAAATTCAAATTCAATGTTTTTGAATAGTTTTAGCAACTGTCGCTAGGTATGACGTCACTAGATGGCGCAAGTCCTGAAGCATTGTTCATGCGATTGTTTACCACATTTCAAAATTTACATGTAAAATGGGAACACGACGACATTGCCCTTCGTGTTATAAAATATTCGGACAAATTTATCGTCATGATTTAGATTTCCATTTTATCATCAAGATCCATGGCTCATATCTAAGAGACAAAGAAAAAACGCTGAACCATTGTTCATGAATCTGCTGCAATTGTTTACCATTCACATTTCTTAATTTAACAGTAACATGGGAACTCAAAGATATTGCCCGTCATGCAACAGAGAATACGGCTAAATATACAAACACAATAACGACTTTAATTTTATTATAATTATAAAGCCTATCTTCGAAGGCTATCAGTAATTTCCAGGGCCGGATTAACCAATAAGCCTGCATTGTAAGTTAAAACTTACGAGAATCCATATATTGCAACCCAGTGTGTGATAAAAAGAATTTAAAATGCATAAAACAACAAAAAGCAAAGACCACCAACAAAACAAAAATCCAAGAAAAGCCAAGAAAGATCAACAAACATGGAATAAACAACAAAAAAACCCAAATCATATAGAAAGCTGAACCGAAGTGAAAAAAGAACAGTACAAGTATGTGCATTTTGCTAAGTTAGAGACAAGTCAGAGATTTAAAAACTTCAAGTTCCTGGTCAAGGCTATTGTTAGTTTTAGTGCAGTGAAGAAGAAGCCAAAAGAGATTACGAGAGTGAATTAAGAAAGAAGTGTTACAACAGATTATATTTGCATTTGCACTTAATAATAGTCATAGAAAGCTGAACAGAAAAATAAATTAGTGGATAAAGAAAAGTCTGAATTTGGCAATGAATCAACTTTTAATGTTTTAGTTGATGAATTGATTCAATTGCAATCTTGTGGCATAAGAATTACATCAGGTCATAAAAGTTACAATATTTTTTTTTTCACTTTCTATAATTCTAGGAGATAATTTAAGAATTAATTCTATCACAAGGTTTGTTGAGAGTTTTGAGGCTCATAGAAATATTTATTTGTAAGAAAGTTTGATAGTTAAAGTTAGATATATATACATAAATTGTTATTGATATAAAGAAAAAAATATTGTCTTTAAGGAGGAGTTTGTAGAGTTCAAGAAAATAGTATTTGTTTATTTGTTTGTTACTAAGGCAATTGTTGTTATGTTTAATGGTTGTCAAGTTTGTTATAAAACAATGTGTGTTACTGTAGAGATATGATATGATAGAAGAGAATGTAATAGAATGATGTACGATCGAGAGCAAGTAGTAGAGAGTGGAAAATTAAGAGTAACTGTGGTTTGGAAAAAAATCACAGGTTGATTCATATCCCAATCCCCAACAATGCCGAGGCTGCAGAATTGCGATTCTCGCGACTGCGGGGCATAATTTAACAATCACAATAAAAGAATTCCGACACGGATTAGCAAAGATTAATTATAGGTGGTCCTTCTGTTAGTCTCTTTTTAACCTTATGTCTTGTGATCTATCTATTGTTTAGATAGATATCAAAATGTCCCCCAAGAGAAAAGAAAGATGACAAAAGCATCAACAAAGACGAAGGAGGAAAACAAGGCATCAACAACATCAACAACATTGAAATATGTTGGAATTAAAGACTTATTTAATTCGACAAACATCGCAATTGGCTAATTTAGTGTTAACGTCGCTAATACGACGATATTTGATAACGTCGTCTTAACGACATTTGTATGTATATATATAGGTTCCTTGAACTTCTAATAAACCATGTCTTACATTAAGAACCACTTCCAGTGTTACATTTCCATTTCGTTTACACATCCTTTCAACCGTTTAACAACAAAATAGCAAGAAAAACAGAATTTATCATACCAACTTGAAGTTTAAATATTTTTTAACAGAGAGAATAAATTGTTCCAGCTGTGATAAGCAAATAATAATAACTAAAGATATCAAACAAGATGATCTGCATAAAGTGGAAACGAGTGGAAAGATATAATTGAAAGTGAACTTTGTGTAGAGAGAGAGAAGAAAGAGAGAGACGTTGCCTTGAGCAAAGCCGATGCTTTACTGATTTAATAATGACATTTCAGTTGCAAAGAAAACTCTCAACAATAGTCATACATTTGACGCATCACATCATTATATGAAACAATTAGAAAGAAAGACTCATCAAGAATGAAAGCATATGACAATAATATTCACATGCTAAAAGGCTTAAACTAGGTTTAGTAACAGAATATTAGATATAAAAAATAGGCTTAAGCACTAGAGACTAAATAGAACAAATTGGGAAAATGTCTTAAATCTAGCTTAAGTCAACACCTGTGCGTTTTGAAAGTTTTTTTGTTTTAAAGTTATTTGAATTTAAAAAAAAAAAAAAACATTTTAAAAAGTTTTGGTTTTTTTAATTCATATAATGAAGAAATTATGGCCGTAATAACTCTAAATAAAATTATTAAATACATTAAATTAGCCAAATAGGTCTAACTTTGTTATAAAGGACTTTAATGGACTGTAAAAATATTTCATTAAAACGAAAATTCGTTATATCGAGATGAATTAGTACACGATTGACATAGACTTTGAAATATTTCGTTATAACGAGGTATTCGTTATAAGCGAGTTCGTTATAACGAGGTTCGACCTGTTGTAAAAATATAATATTTTTTAGTTGCTAGTATTGGTCGATTCGATTAGGTGAGTTTTCACAAATATAATTTGAGTTTTGTAACATTTTGCATGAAGTGAGTGAATTTTATTTAAGATGACCAGCGACTACTTTTGTCAGAAAACGTAACAAAACTCAATATAGGTATTAAATCATTACAAGAATCTTATTTAATGTCACAATCTGATATACAAACACTATATAATTCAATAATACTTTGTTCAATCATAAATCATTTAAGATGGAATGCCGCTTCCATCTTTATTCACTTCCCTGCGCTGCTCAACTACATTTACTTACCATTATTTATTCTTTAATCCTCCAAAGCATTCATAACGTTCAATCAACTTATTTAATTCATTTTTTTGCAAACCCAAACTGAAAAACTCAACAAAATGAAATGAAACGCAAACAAAACCACACAATCAAAAATCGAAATCAACTACACCTACTAATTACAAATTCCAACTTCCCGAAACAACAAAAATCCAATACGAAAAAGCACAACACCAAATAATTAAAATCGCTTTTTATTTCAAACATTATTGATGCTATTATAGTTTTTTAAGTTGCCTCTTCAAAATTAATTCACTCAATTCTTCACCAAAAACCAAATGTACTTTATTTTCTTATTCTTTTACAACAATTCGTCAATTCTCATTTGTATGAATCATATCTGGTTTTATTTTTGGGTTGGAGAGTGGAAAATTTAAAAGATTGATTATCAAACGTGGGAGTAGTGGTACAGTGTCTTGCTTCAAACAATGACTTCCGGTTTTATTTAGGGTTGCGATATTTATCAAGTCTTTTAGAAATCATAATATTAAAGAAATCTAAATTTCTCAATCAACCGAAAGTTCATTTTTTCACCAAAGCTCAATTCTTCTTAACTTCCGGTTATTCTATTTGACGTCACTTCTTAAGTTAAGCAATCGTTAGTAAATTCCACCCTGTGTGTTTTAAAGCAGTGAAGAAGAAGCCAAAAGAGAGAGAATAAACAAAGATATGTTATTGCAGTATAGGTTAATAAGAAAAAAGAAAAATATTAAAACTGATAATAATTAGGTTCATTGCACGTGCCGAAAAGACTGCTCCAATAGAAATTGTAGTTGTAAAAAAAGAGACATCTTATGCGGAAGATAAATGCGTTAACAGACCGAAAAAAAAAGTAAGGTAACAGATTACATTTGCATTTGCACTTAAGAATAGTCATAGAAAGCTGAACAGAAAAATAAACAAGTGGAAAAAGAAAAGTAGTGTTAAGAGTAGTGAAGAAGAAGCAAAGAGAGAGAGAGAATAAAAATAGTTGTTACCATGAGCAAAGCTAATGCTTTACTGATTTAATAATGTGCTTACATTTGCAAAGAAAACTCTTAACAATAGTCATATATTTGACACAGCATATCATTATAAGCAACAATTAGAAAGGTTAACATATCAAGAATGAGAGCATATATGACAAAAATATTCACATGCTAAAAGGCTTAAACTAGGTTTAGTAACAGAATATTAAGATATAAAAATTAGGCTTAAGCATTATACAGACTAAATAGAACAAATTGGGAAAATGTCTTAAATCTAGCTTGTGCGTTCTGAAGGATTTTTTGTAATAAAGTTATTTGAATTAAAAAATTAAAAAAAAACCAAACATTTTAAAATGTTTAAAATGTTTGGTTTTTATAATTCAAATAATGAAGAAATTATGGCGATAACTGTAAATAAAATTATTAAGGCTGGGTTGCACCAACAAAAGTTTAAGTTTAAACTGTGATTAAAAGCAATTTAAACTCAGCATAAGCGTTTTT
>JAQFZP010001371.1:0-19988 GCA_034695745.1 Geophilus truncorum | reverse complement strand
TTTCATCAAGCAACCACTAATGTCGCTACTCTACTTTCGGCTAAAAATCAAAATGGCGGCACCCAAGACGAAAATGTAAGCAAACGTGTGATTTCCATTTCACGTTAATCAATCTGTTAATTACTAATTACAATTTAGGATGAAGCGGCGATTGGAACCAATAAATCTGACCGTAGGGGCTGATTTCAGTGTCGTAAATACGAAAAAACGAGTCAATGTAGACGATCTCGTGTCAACCTTAAAAGATCAAAAGGCTCACGCCGACTTGAAAAAGAAAAAACCGGTAGAAAAGCAAATTGAAATTTTGCCAGCTCCATTACCGAAGTCAGAAGAAGAAAAAGTATACATTTAAATTTGATCTGAATAAAGACATTGAAATTTAATCTGATTGTTAAATTAAAAATAAAATATTTCAGATCAAACGAACTCTCGGCTACCAAAACGTAACCGAAGAAGTGTCAAAATGGGACACGACGGTCCACCAGAATCGACTGGCAGATCAAATGATTTTCCCTCTGCAAACTGCGGGCATCAAGCTACAAACATCGATGGAAAAAGCCCAAACCTTTCTTGTAAATACGATAAAACATTAAATTATTGAATTAATCAGTTTTATTCGACTTTTCACAGCCGAAAACGCCTTTAGAGTTGAAAATAGCATCTCTCTTGGCAGGAAGCAAGAACGTCATTCGCGATGACAAAATGCTGACGGCAGCAGAAGAAGAAGCTTTACGAGCGATGAACTTGGAAGAAGCCATGCGGCGGAGAAGCGAAGTGGCAAAAATGCGAGCTTTGCAAACCTACATGGAGAAGAAAGCTCACTTGAGAAAGAAAATCAAGAGCAAACAGTATCGTCGCCTTCTGAAGAAAGACAGAGTGAAGAAAGAGAAATCGGAGTACGAACAGTTGTTGTTGACCAACCCGATTGCAGCGCTGGAAATGATGGAGAAAATGGACAGAGACAGAATAACCGAAAGACTGACATTGAAACATCGTGGAACGAGCAGATGGGCGAAGCAACTGCAGAGCAGAGCGAAATACGACAACGATGCGAGGAGCGCTCTGGCGGAGCAATTGAAAATCAACAGACAATTGGTGCAGAAAACGCGAGTTAATAGCGAAAGCGAGGACGAGGCGAAGGAAGATGACATCGATGTTAAAATAAATCGTGCTGACAACGAAGAAAGTCCTTGGTTGAGTTACAGAAACGATGACGAGGGAAAAGAGGAAGAGGAGAAACTGCCAAGTGCAGAGGGTTACACGAAAGTGTGGAGTGAAGTCAGGGAAAAGGTAGAGAAGAAGAAGAAAGAAAATAACAAAAAGAAAAAAAATTTGGAACCGGAAAACGAGAAAACGGAGACGAAGAAGTTGGAGAAGGAGGCTGAGAAGTTGGTGAACGAAACGATTAAGAAATTGAAGCGAGGGTTTCAAGTGGAAGGTGAAGTCGACGTGGCAGAACCGCCGAAGAAGCAAAAGAAGTTGAAGACGAAGAAAAGTGAAGAAAAGGTTGAGAGTATTGTTGATGTAAATATGGAAAAAGAAGAAGCAGCGGTAGAGGAAACGAAAGAGATAAACATTGAGACTGATTTCGACGAACTGAACACGGATGTTATAATTCGTCCTTTGAATTCCGGCGCAAACGAATTGATTTTGAAAGGTGATGGTGAAGATTCGGCGGACGAAGAAGTAGAAGACAGAGAACACAGAATGACCCTGGCCGAAGCGTTTGCGGACGACGATGTGAAGAGTGCTTTCAGGGAAGAGAAGGAAGCAGTCGTGAAAAAGGACCAACCGGATGACATTAACTTGTTCATGCCCGGATGGGGTGGTTGGAGCGGACCAGGAATCAAAGTTAAGCAAAAAGTGAAAGACAGATTCAAAATCGAAGTTCCCAAACTGCAGAGAAGAGACGATACGATGGGTAACGTGATTTTGAACGAAGATAAAGAGAAGAAATTAGCCAAGTTTCAAGTCAAGCAAGTTCCGTTTCCGTTTACGAATTCCTCCTCTTTCGAGAAAACGCTGCAGGTTCCTCTGGGGAAAAACTGGAACTCTGAATCTGGATTCCGGAAACTCATCGCTCCCAAAGTCATTACCAAATTGGGCGCAATCGTGGAACCAATTAATAAAGATGTACTCGAGAAAGACAAAAATCCACCGATCGTTGAGGAAATAAGTCAAACTCCGATTGTGGATAAAATTAATAAGAATAAGAAAAGTAAAAGGAAAAGGAAAAATAAACAAAAATAAAAGCAAAAACTTATCTTTTTATTTATAGGTCAAAGCTTTTACACACACACACACAAAAACAACTTTTATTTTTTTTTATTTTATCACATTAAAATGTAAGCGAAAAAGAACAACACAATGCTAAAGTCACGCCTTGATTTCTGTCTTTGACATCTTGCATTAGTTGCTTGGCAACAGTGTACGTGCTTACACCCGAAATACTCTTTTGTTTTGATTTTGTTGTATTGTTGTTGATTTTTTTTTTTTTTTCTATTCTTCTAAATTTCTACTTTTCTTAACCCTTATTTTCTACTCATGCATCCACTAAACCGGAATTCCGTTGAAAATTAATTGCAGAAAAAAAATGAAATGAACAAGGAAGTGTAAGTGGGACTAAATCTTGTTTTATATCGATTCCAACACCAAAACCGAAATATCCGCTCAACAACTAAATGCCAAAAAAAAAAAAAAAAATTCCATGTTCTTTTTATCTAATACCGAGCTTTGTTATTATTTTTATTTCGGTGTTGAGTTGCCATTGATCTCGGAAAAGTTGTAAAAAGCTTCCGTGAGTGGCCCTCCACTGAGGCTCACCCGCGCTTTTCTATTTATGGCACAACATGCTGAGATCCTTTGATTGAATTTCATAAAAATTCTAGCAGCCGCCACGGTTTATCTGTCATCGCCGCATTTCGCCCCGTTTTCAACTCGCATGATATAACTCGACGCAAAAATTTATGATTTCAAAATGTCCCGCGGAAAACCAGTCATTTACCGACTCAGTGACGCTGATGCACCAAAAATTCTAGAAGAGGTAAAAATGAAGAAAACGAAAAATGTGTTTGATATGTTTTCAATTTTTATTTTCTAGGTTTGTATCGAACGAGGCTGGATCGCCTACGACGAAGCCGTTCACGGTAAAAATCAGTGGAATTTGTGGTGGAAGTCAAGTAGATGGCCCCCTATTTCGAGCCTTGGATCTCGAGTCACTCCCGATCAATACGTCAATCACATTCCGCAAGGAGGTCGCATCACTCGAAAAGATACATTGGCCCGTCAGTTGAGATGCATGACTCGGGTTTATGGAAATGTATACAATTTCAGCCCTTTGGCATTTGTTTTGCCGCACGAATTTCTCAAATTCATCAATGAATATAACAAGGTAACATTTTTATTGTTTTTCAAAGTTTTTCAGGATGTGGTTGTCATGGTTACTGTGTAGTTTTTCAATTTTATTTTGTTTTCGTTCGGTTTTTTTAAGGTGTTGTTACTAGGAAACGGCTTTCTAAATTTAAATGTTGAGCTATTAATAGCTTAGACAAACTTTATAATTTTTATGTCAGTTTCCGATTTTTTTTTTTCTTTCAGCGAGAGATAAAAGGGGAAATCAGATAACTCAAATTTTTTTTTGTGGGTTGTTTCTTTTCGAATTTCTATTGTTGTTTGCCTTTTATTATCTGCAGATTATTTATGAAATGGAAGTTTCAATTATAATGAAAATAAGTTATTTGATGTTGGTCGCATGTGCTCCCGTCATAATAGAGAGAGAAAAATCACACAAAAGGAATAAAACTCTTATAGAAAAATCTTAAAAAATCACGAAAATCACGAATAAACCCCGACAAAATACCCGATAATAACATATCTCTATTAAAACTGAAAAATCTATATTAAAAATACTATCAAAGGTTCAAACACAAACACAGGTCTGGTAACTACATTATCTCCCACTCCCACTTAAAACGTCTAATACAAGTAAAACAAATTATTAACGAATGCAATTAATGTTTTACGTGATATCGACTTGAAAATTATACCGTTTTCCTCTTTTCTTTTTTCTTTTTTCTTTTTTTTTTAGTTCAAGGACACAGAGAACAATTTCTGGATTTGCAAACCGACCGATCAATCGGGAGGTCAAGGAATTCTTATATTCAACAATATCAATGATCTCGTGTACAGTTCGAGCGTTGTGGTCCAAAAGTACATCAGTCGCCCGTTTCTGATATCCGGATACAAATTCGATCTCCGCCTCTACGTTTTCGTGCCCAGTTATCATCCACTGGTCATCTACATCCATCGCGGGGGTCTCGTGAGGTTTGGAACAGAGAAGTACACGTTGAATGCGTTGCAGAATAAGTTTATCCACCTCACGAACACGTCGATCAATAAATACAGTCCAGGCTTCGACGATGGCAAGGGATGCGTCGGACCCGGATGCAAATGGAGCTTTCATCAGTTGCGACAACTGTTTCGGCAAATGCAAATTTGCGATTGGTTTCTGTGGCAACGAATAAGTTCGATAATCACTTTAACTCTTTTATGCCAAGTTCGAGAGGCGTCTCCAATGGACAATGCGTTCGAGCTTTATGGGTTCGATGTCCTCGTGGACTGCAACTTGCGACCCTGGTTACTTGAGGTCAATCGCAACCCGTCGCTTAATCAGGTAAGAAACCTCTTTGGTTTCCTGCAGAACTCGCCTTTCTTGGTTTGCGATGCAGTTTGGAGCGGGTTTTAATGTCACTTCCGGTTTGATTTGGAGCTCGAAAATTACAGGGCACCGAGTTCAAGTGTTGTAGTAGGTGTCTTGAAAATTTGGAAACTCTTAAGCTAACCGGAAGTGATATTTTACACCGCTCCAAATGGTATGGCGACAAGAAAATAAGCTGCTTTTTTTTTTAAAGGATTCCGAGGTTGACATCGACGTCAAGAAAGTAATGCTCCACGACCTGATGGATCTCCTGGGTCTCGAGCAAAGCCACTTGGCCAAAACCCTAACGATGCAGTCTCTGAGCCGATTCTTACATCGTGGGGTAGCAAATCCGTGTCTCCTCACGAACAACAACAAAATGAAGAAAGTTCTAAGCGAAAACAAGATGCTCAAACCCGGCAGAAAATCCCATATGACCGTCCGTCTGCACAACTGTAGCTACGATTCAGACACCAGCTCCTCGGAAGAGCACTCCTCAACTGAGTATTTCGGAAACCTCATGATAAACAAGAGTAACACGACGAAGAACGGAAAATTCGTCACGAGAGTAGAGCAACCGCAACCAATATACCCCATTCATTCCCTGATAAGAATGAACCGCGAGCCGCCTGCGAGAATGGGGCAATTCGTACGGACTTTTCCGGTCCGACCGCACGGGCAAAAAGAGCTGAGCCAAATGAGCATTCGTTCGACAGTAATGGAAATTCAGTCGCTCATCAAATCGATGGAGAACGTGGCGAAAATGATGACCAAGAGCGCGAAAAAGGGCATCGTACACTCGGACGAAGTGTGTTGCGAAGCGTTGCGGGCCGCGATCGGCGAAGAAATCGAAGTTTGGGTACCTTCTCTCGATTAAATCATCACTGCCATTTCTCCCCTATTCATCACTGCCCAGTTAATTGATGTATACCGAGTCTTTCACTCCTTTTTTCCCCTTCTCACCTTGCTCTTGTTTGTTGTTAAAAGGGCTAAGGTTAAGTCATTGATTTTCTCAGTTGGATGTTATTCAGAAACAGGAAATGTAACCTATATTTTTCTCAACTCGGTTGTTCTTAAATAAAATAACTAAACTGGATGTGTTTGGCCTTTGGTTTTATTGGTTAATGAATTATTATAATTATTTATTTTGTTGTTGTTGGGTTTTCCTGATTATCTAAGTGAAGTGGGGTTTTTCGAGGCAGGAAATGGAGTTTTGTCTGTCTGAGGTATAAATCATGGGTAATTGCGTTTGTGCTGTGCGGTGGGGTAATTACTAAGATGCAAAGCGGTCGACTGAATGACGTATAATTTCCAGTTTTTATGTTATCGTTTATTTTTTTGTTAAAAAGGCTCAAAAGTGAATATTGAGGCGTTCGATTTTGTCTATTTATAGAAGATTAGATGGGTTTTGTCACAAAAAAAAAAGAAAAAAATGGGAAAAAAATGACCTACTTGCATAAGTTGGGTTGTGGAGCGGTAAAGGTCGAAACGTCAAAGTCGCGGCTCTGAAGACGATCAATTTGCTTTTGGAGTACGAGCTAGCCAACGTTACTTAGCAAATTGTCGAAAATTCGCTTTCTAAAGTGGCACATGGACGAAAAGCGAGCATTAAACTGGCGGCAGACATTTCGGAGCTCGGCAGAAATATCGTCTTCATTATCAAACACAAAAATAAAAGTATTTTAAATAACTTTATTATCTTAAATTAAAAATTAATTTAAAAAAAAAAAAGAATACTGTTTATTCGGTAAACTAGATAAAGAAGAAAAATAAATTAGTTGTCCGTTTCGAAGTTTGTTAAAATGACCCTAGACGGATCTAAATTACATCTCATCATAAAGTTTTAATTAAAACAAAAAAATATTTAAAAAAAATACTGCTACGGTCCCTGTAGTTTAGATCGAATCGCTTAAAGTTACATCTGTTACACGAAATCACACATAAAAAAAAACAATAAAACATAAAAATAAAAGTAGTGGAACCCGCGAGTTATATAACGTTAAAAAGTTAACCCTGTTATAACGTGACTTTTTAATTTCCCCCGCTATATAAAATATTCGGATATAACGTGAACGTTTATAGCGGTAACCCGCTTATAACGTAATGTTTCTGAGGTCCCTAGAGTTAATTTCACTCTTTTATAACGGAAATTTGCAAATAAAATATCGATTTTAAAACTTTTGATGCTTTTATTACAATTAATTAACAGCAGACAGCATCCTGTAGCTATGCTATTGTAACGAAAAAAAAAATACACTAAATCTGAGTATCTGCTTATAACGTATAAATTACGTTATATGCGGGTATTCGCTTGTACCGTAAAAAGTAAGTTATATGGATGTAAAAGTTACGTTATAAGCGGTACTCGGATGTAGCGTGAACTCGGTCATAACGTCACTTTTAAGTCGGTCCTTAGAGAAACGTTATAAGCGGGTTCCACTGTAATAATCACGCACAAAACCTCGCTCATATTTGTAATGCTGTTTTTAATAATTTTAATAATTACATCTAATTAAATTCCAAACGTAAGTTCCCGTACATGAAAACAAAACTTCAGGTAGAAATTTATGTACACTTTAAATGTCGAAATATCACGTGTTCAATTTCTTACATTACCATAGCAACGACAAAATCAAAATGTCAAGTAACAAAAAGCTTTTGTGTTGCTAGCCGCTTGTGCCGTTACTAAAAGCATAGCAAGTATGGCCACAATTAAAAAATACCAAAATATATTATTTATAAAGCTCGTCGATAAATGAGACTTTTTAAATGCAAATTCGACTCAAAAATAGAAACTCCACCCCGCGTGCTATATAATTTCTAGCAGGTGTTATCACGCACCTGTACAGTTCCATTAAACAAGTCGTCTTTTCACGCAAATTACTTTCAAAACCCGTAGTAATATTTTGACATGTGTAATTAAAACATTTCTAACGTGCACGGCATGCCCTAAATAAAGTATGTGATTCACTGTTCAACTATTTAACTAACACTAAATTTTAGATTTTTAAACTGATTTTGCTTTTAATATACATTGAATTTTAATTATCCCTGGTCCCGCTTATCTCAAGCACCGATCACGGTCGACGACAACTGGATCACTCCTCCGGGCCCGGCTAAACTGGTGTCACCCGACAGATCCTGATCAATCTGCCGAGCCGCTTGTCGTCCTTCGTTGATGGCGTGAACTACCAACGATTGGCCGCGTCTGCAATCTGTTTTATTTTTTCCCGGGGTCAAAACTTGTTAATTTGTTATACGAGAAGTGAAGACTTACCTCCCGCTGCGTAAACTTTGGACACGCTCGCGTTGTATTTGCCGTTAGGGGTCAAGATGTTCGATCTCGGGTCTTCCTTTAAACCTAATTGAGTGTTAAGATACTTTTCGGGTCCCAGAAATCCCATGGCGAGGAGAACCAGGTCTGCTTTGTACGTTTTCTCGGAGCCCTCTACTTCCTTCATGATCCATCGACCCTGATCGTCCTTGGTCCACTCCACTTGGACTGTTCTGATACCTGCCACTTGTCCGTTTCCGTTGTCGAGAAATTCCTAAACAAATGTTCAATTAAATAAATTAAATAAATAAATTTATTTATTTATTTATTTGTTTTTTCTACCTTGCTCAAAATTGAATACTGTCGCGGATCCTTCCCCCATTTCATTTTCACCTCGTCGTGTCCGTAATCGACCCTGAAAATCTTCGGCCACTGCGGCCACGGATTGTCTTCGGCACGCCCTGGCGGCGGTTCGGGCAAGATCTCGAACGACGTGATACTTTTGGCGCCCAGTCGCAGGGCCGTTCCGATGCAATCGCAGCCCGTGTCGCCACCGCCCACCACCAACACATCTTTATTTTCAGCGGTCAGCACTCCCAAGTCGATCTTGTCTCCCATTTGTATTTTCTGCCATCGTTCCAAGAAAGACATCGCGAAATAAATGCCTTCCAACTGCCGACCTGAAACAAAATTTTCAAAAAAAAACTTTAGTCAAGTGTTTGATCAAATTTCTATTTTAACTCAAAACCTGGAATCGGTAGATCTCTGGGCCAAGTTGCTCCAGTCGTGATGAGCACTGCGTCGTGCTTCTGTAACAAATCTTCACCGCTCATGTCCGTCCCAACGTTGACGCTAGTTTTGAAGGTAATTCCTTCGTCGGCCATCAGCTGGACTCGGCGTTGCACCACCTCTTTACTCAACTTCATCGTTGGAATTCCATACTGCAAAAGCCCGCCGATCCTATTGTTTCGTTCGAACACAGTCACCAAGTGCCCAGCCTTGAATTTCATCATATCATATAAATATATTAAATAAAATCCAACAAAAATATTTTTATTTATTACTTTATTCAGCTGTGCTGCAGCCGCCAGTCCCGCCGGACCGCTGCCGATGACCGCCACCGCTTTCCCGGTACGTTTCAGCGGCGGTTGCGGTTTCATCCAGCCACGTTCGAACGCGTTGTCAATGATGGCACATTCTATGTTCTTAATAGTGACGGCTGGCTCGTTGATTCCCAATACGCATGCGCCTTCGCACGGTGCAGGACACACGCGTCCCGTAAATTCTGGAAAGTTATTCGTTTGCAAAAGTTGTTTCAGAGCTTCTTCCCAATTATCCTTAAAAAATAATAATAAATATTTATATTTAAATTTAAATTGAATTAAGAATGACATAAATACTTGATAAATCAAATCGTTCCACTTCGGAATGATGTTGCCCAACGGACATCCGTGACTGGACTGGCAGAACGGTACTCCGCACTCCATGCATCGTGAAGCCTGAACTCGCAATCCTTTGCGCACCTTCGGGAAGTTATAAATCTCTTTCCAGTCCTTTTGTCTCTCCTCCGGCGATCTGTACGGAGCCGTCTCGCGTCTGTACTTCATGAATCCCCTGAAATTCCAAATTAATCTGTAATTTTTTTGCTCAAACAGTCAAACTCAACACCAAAACTGTTATTTCTCTACCTAGTCTTGTCTAAAACGGCGTTCATTTTCTTCTCGATCAATTGTCCGTCGGGAACAACGGCTTCAATATCACAGACATCGTTATTTTTGGCAAGGTTTTCGGTTTCTTCTACTTTTTCCTTTTTGGCAGCCATTTCCAACAATACTCTTTGGTAATCTTTAGGAAATACCTGAAACAAATCTCAATTATTTATTTATTTATTTATTTATTTACATTTTTTTTTATTTTTTTTTTATAATATTTATTTACTTTAACAAATTCTTTAGCAGGCGCCGGCCAATCTTTAATGAGAGCTGCTGCAATTTCCGAACCAGTTTTCTCAAGAAACTCGACCAAGAGGCCGTGTACCAGCTTCAAGTCGTCTTCTTTATCGAGGGGCAAGAGATCCACGATTTCCGTGTTGCATACGTCGTAAAAACTTTTATCTCTGACGAATAAAAACAATCATCAGAAATCACTCGCCAATAATAAGAAATAGAAAAAAACGGCATAGTAAAAGAATCAAGCAAGCAACTTAGCACTAACCTCCAACTTCAAAAGCAAAACAATCAACCAAGCCAGACATAGAAAATTGAATTTCAGTTTAAGTACAAATAAATGTAATCATTATATATCAAATTTTATAAACCGAGAGCAAACAATAATCACTTGTTCAGAATAAACGCCAGTCCTCCAGACATTCCAGCTGCAAAATTCCGACCGGTCGGACCGAGAATCAGCGCCACTCCGCCTGTCATGTATTCGCAACCGTGATCACCGCACCCCTAAACCCAAAAATAAATCGAATAAATCGAAAACAAAATTTTAAATTGGAAATAAACCTCGACAACTGCAATCGCGCCCGAATTCCTCACGCAAAACCGCTCAGCAGCAGTTCCCCTAAAGAAAGCTTTTCCTGAGGTGGCCCCATAGAGGCACACGTTACCAACGATGATATTTTTCTCAGATTCGAAGTCGGATGGAAGATCCTTCGGTGGGTAGATGACGATATGTCCACCCGATAAGCCTTTGCCAACGTAATCGTTAGAGTCACCTTCTAATGTCACCGAAATTCCTTTGGCCATGAAAGCGCAGAAACTCTGACCAGCAGATCCCTTCATGTCGATTATAATACTGTTGTCGCTCAAGCCTTCCACCCCGTATTTTCTGAAAAAATATAATAATAATAAATTGTTTACTTCCAATCGATGTTATATGTGATTGAAAGTCGTTACATCGAGATTAAGTAACTTAAAGTCGAGGCGAAGGCTCGATCTTCGTTTCTGATATTCATTTTGATTTTGATTTGCTTCTGTTCGCCATCCAAGACGGGCTTCGATTGCAGAATTAATTCGTTATCCTTGAAAAGAAGAAGAAAAAAACAACATTTAAAATAATAAATTTACTAATTTTATAATTTTGTTTTTTTACAAGGCGTTTGTCCAATTGGAAGTCCTGAGAGATAGATCCACCAACTATATTCGTATTTGGCCGTAAACTAAGTGCACTTTTCAATATAGGACCGAAATCCAAAGTCGCTGCTTTTGGATTATCGAACTCTGATCGCACTTTCAACTTGTCGGTTCGGCCGACTAAATCCTGGAATTTCCGCACTCCTAATTTAGCCATGATTGACCGCACCTTTAAAAAAAAATTAATTATCCAATAATCATAAAATAAAATCTAAAAAGTACTTCTTCCGCCAACAGGAAACAGTAATTGACAACATGTTCGGGTTTCCCGTCGAATTTTTTCCTCAGTTCCGGATCCTGAGTGGCAACTCCAACTGGACACGTGTTGAGATGACATTTTCTCATCATGGTACAGCCTAAAACTATCAAAGGTGCGGTGGAAAAACCGAATTCGTCAGCACCGAGCAGCGCACCGACAATTACATCAAAACCTTCAAAATATAAATTTTTAAATATTAAATATCTCTTAAAATAGTATTATTATTATTATCATACCAGTCCGAATCTGTCCATCGACTTGCAACACAATTCTGGATCGCAAATTATTCAACGTAAGCGTCTGATGAGTCTCAGACAGACCCAGTTCCCATGGCAAACCGGCATTTTTAATTCCAGTCCAACTACTGGCACCGGTTCCTCCTTCGTAGCCGGAAATCGTAATGTGCTCCGATTTTCCCTGCAAATTAACATCTATTTAAGCAACATTCACTTTCATTGCTTCATTTCTTTAACTGACTTTGGCGACTCCAGACGCTACGACACCAACGCCCATTTCTGACACCAACTTGACTGAAATGCGGGCTTGAGGATTGGCACATTTTAAATCGTAAATAAGCTAAAAAAAATATATAAAATATTTTAAGATATGTACAAAGCACCAAATATTAATGAATTAATGAAACCTCAGCTAAATCCTCAATAGAATAAATATCGTGATGTGGTGGTGGACTAATGAGGCCAACACCTGGAATTGAATGTCGTGTTTTGGCAATGTGTTCCGTCACCTGCAAACATTAAAAAAAATTATTAATTAAAGCTCAATAAAATAAAAATAAAAATCTCACAAAAACATACTTTATAACCGGGCAACTCTCCTCCTTCTCCCGGCTTAGCCCCTTGTGCCATTTTGATCTGTAAATCATCTGAATTTGCCAGATACGCACTCGTCACGCCGAATCTCCCAGAAGCCACCTGTTTGATGGCAGACCGCGCGTTGAACTGCGGATTTTGGTTTAAATATCTATCGGGGTTCTCTCCTCCTTCGCCCGTGTTCGACTTTCCGCCGATTCGGTTCATGGCGACGGCGAGTGCCTTGTGCGCTTCGATCGAGATCGAGCCGAAACTCATGGCTCCGGTAACGAATCTTTTGACTATTTCCTTGGCAGGCTCCACTTCGGAGATGTCGATGCCTTTGTCGGGTAACACCAGCTCTAACTGACCGCGCAGAGTGCACGCACGGATAGATTCCATGCAACTGTTGACGAATTTCGTGTAAGCACTTACGTCGTTAGATTTGGCGGCTTCCTAAAGAAAAAAAGAAAGGAGGACAGAAAAAAAGAAAGAAAGAAAGAAAGAAAGAAGAAAAAAATTGTTTAATTTTTAATAATTCTTTTTAGATAAATTTTTTCTTTACTTGAATATTGGCAATGTTCATCGGCTCGTTGATGTGCCTCTCGCCCCCGCTCCTCCAGTGATAAAACCCGGGGTTTCTGAGAATGAGAGTGTCGCTGTCGTTACAATTGTAAGCCAAGCGGTGTCGTTGCATGGCATCGTCGGCGAGTGTTTGAAAAGTGGCTCCACTCAGACGAGAGATGGTTCCTTTGAAGCATTTGTCGATGACTTCTGAAGAAAGACCAACAGCTTCGAATATTTGTGCGCCTTTATAACTCTGCAGAGTTGAAATGCCCATTTTAGCCATCACTTTTGAGATTCCACGCGACATCGCTTCCACGTAGTTCTTGAAGATCTCTGTGTCCGACAGCGGCGGGGTCATCAAACCTTCGTCGCGCAGTTTCTGCATCATTTCGAAAACGACATACGGGCAGATGGCATCAGCTCCATAACCGAGCAAGACGCACACGTGATGGACTTCCCGAACTTCCCCAGTCTCGAGTATGAGCCCGACTTTCATCCTCTGTCGTTCGCTGATGAGGTGATGGTGAGCCGCTCCCAATGCTAACAACGAGCTTAAAAAAAAAAAAAAAAAAAAATTTAAATATATATCAAAAAATCAATCTTTTTATCCTTACCTAATGGGAACGAAATTGGGTCCAGCACCCCTATCGCTCAGAACCACCAACTGATACCCAGATCTGGCGGCTGCGCATGCTTCGTCGCAGATTCTGTTGAGAGTTTTCAGCAAACCGTCAGTTCCCTCCGACACTGGATAAGTGGTCTCGATAATTTTCGTCTGGAATTCAGTAACGAAACAACATAAATCGAAAAATCAAACGAAAATCGTGTGCTTAAAGGAAGAAAAAAAAAAAACAAAAAAAAAACAAAAAAAAAAAAAAAAAAAAAAAACATAACCACAGGTAAAAATTTAACGTATAATTGATAAAAGTGATTTCCTACCTTCCAGTCTTTATACTTGTTTGTTTTTAACACTTCCAAATCTTTGAGAGACAAAATAGGTTGATTTAGAAACAATCTTCGACACTGGTCGGCGCTCGGCTCCAGAATGTTGGCTTGCGGCCCGATTGGACATGCCTAAATAATTAATTAACATCCATCCATTGTAAATTTTGTACGAGCAAAAAACTGCTATTATATCAACTGGGCTTCAAATCCCCTCGCATGGTCGACCTAACACATTTCTGACATAATTCAAAAATCAATTCTATGAAGCCAGCAGGATCCTGGATCTAAAGCTAGAACTCGGAGGTCAACCTAGAGTGAGTTGTGTTTGGTTTCTTTCTCTCTCTCTCTCCCTCTCTCTCTCTCTCTCGTGACCGAAGGGGTTTTGACTGCGCAGTTTTCCACGTACCAACGACATGACCACACTCTCGCGAAAGGGGTCAATCGGTGGGTTGGTGACCTGGGCAAACAGTTGCTTGAAGTAGTCGTATATGAGCGGTTGGAAATTGGACAAGCACGCCAAAGGTGCGTCGTTTCCCATGCTGCCCAGAGCTTCCTTCCTAATGTATAACGAGTAAATAAAAATAAGAAAAGAAAACAGCGATTAGAACTCAATCATCTTGGTGGTTCTTGTCTCGACCGCTATAACTCGGCAACTCCCCGTTTTCTCACACGCAGCTAAACTTTATTCGTTTCGAAACGCAAACAAACAAACAAACAACAAAAACGTCATCACGATTGTGGAGAAAGAAAAACCGATCGAGTAATTCACTTACTTTGTATGAACCATGGGTAGGAGTAAAAGGGTTATTGTTTCGATGGTGTAGCCGAACATCGGCAGTCGTCTGTCGCTCAGGGCGGATCCGCTCTCAGAGTCGCCGCCCATGTGTGAACTTCTCACGTCCATCGGATCGTGCGCCGCGTAGAGATCGTCCAAGGAAATCTGACAAAAATTGTTAATCATTATGATTATTTTAGAAAATGTGTTTTTTTTTTTTTCATTTCTACCATTTCCTTCAACCAGTCGCCGAGTGGTCGTTTCCGTGCAATTTCCAGCTTCAATTCTTCGTCGCGAGTGAAGAGTTTCTCTTGCGTATCCACCAACAGCATCCTACCCGGCTTCAAGCGTCCTTTGAGCAGAATATTACTGTGATCCACGTCCAGTACGCCCACTTCGCTTGCCATGATCATTACGTTGTCTTTGGTGACGTAATATCGTGAGGGACGTAGGCCGTTTCGGTCTAAAATGGCTCCGATGTAGCGACCATCGGTAAAAGTCAAAAGTGCTACAAAAAATTTCGACTATTTTAGTTACTAATTATTATTTATTTGTAAATTTAGTTTTTTAAATCTTACCGGGACCATCCCAAGGTTCCATGGCACACGCACTCCATTGGTAGAACTTTTTTTTCTCTTCATGCATCAATTTGTCGTTATGCCACGCTTCTGGAACCATAGTTATCACAGCTTCCGGCAGCAATCTTCCACCGGCCATGACTAAAAACTCGAGAACGCAGTCGAAACTTCCGGAATCCGACAAACCGGGCTCGACGACGGGGTACAGTTTCTTAAGGTCGTCGCCAAAGATGCTGCTTTTCATCACTCCTTCTCTTGCCTGCATGAAATTGATGTTTCCACGCAGTGTGTTGATTTCGCCATTGTGCGCAAGACAACTACAAAAAAAAAAAATGGCAAAAAAAAAATTATAAATTTGTAATTCATACTAAGTGTTTGCAATAAATATATCGAAAAATATTTTACCGCATCGGATGTGCTCTTTCCCAACTTGGAAAAGTATTAGTCGAAAATCTGGCATGAACCAACGCGAGATATGCTTCGTAATCGGGATGGGCAATATCGGGAAAATATTCCCAAAGTTGCGTTGACGTGAATTGACCCTAAAATCGAACATTTTTTAAAATTAACACCTCAACTTTAAATGTGATTTTCAGGTAGTTGACACGAGTGAAACAGGTTTTTAAATGCACAAATTATGCTAATTTTTATAATCCCTCTGTTTACACGTGCAAACTACTTTGCGAACACTCCTACTGCAAGAATTATTTATATTTACTTTGTACACGATAGTTTCCGTCGACAAACTGCAAATATAAAATCGAATTGTGCCATCTCTAGGAATCTGGTGAGTTGCTTGTTTACGCAAAATAAATACCTAGTTAATAAATACATAAAAAAATGTCGTAAAAAATCCATCCATTACGTATGAGATTTTGAAATAAATGAAACCAAGTTAATTACTCAATTATGATTTTAAAAGCACCATTTATTACATAATACGACAAGAATTTGCTTAATAAATGTCATTCGAATTAAAAATATCTGAAGCGGGAAGCTGAACCAATCAAGGCCATCATTTTTATTGCCCGTCGCATGATTTTAATTTTATCATCATTATATCAATTTCTGGCGCCTTGCCTTTTCCATTCACATTTATTCCTTATCACAAAGCAAATTTAAAAATAAAACTTAAAAAAAAAAAAAAAAAAAATTTTAAGAAAAAAGAAAAAAAGAAAAATTTGATTTTGGCACCGGTTCAAAAATCCTACAGTTCAACGTGTCTGTGCTTCCCAGACAGTGTAGAAAACATGGCATGTTTGTAAATAATTAATGCCTTTATTGGGCATCTGTGGGAAGGAAAATGTGGCAAAAAGCCAGAGAAAAAAGGAAAGAAAAAACACTTCCGGCAGGTAAAAACGGGCAATAAAAATTGGCACGTTTTAAACTATAAATGCCATGCAAACAAGATTTTTTTTAAAACATTCTTACACCTAGTGTCGTGTTTTGGAAACAGAAAAATTATTTTATCAAATCTGATAACGTAAATAAACAAAACCAAATGTAAACATGGTGTTTTTTTAATATTCTTTGCTTTTGCAGTTACCTGTCTTTTTAGAGAGTCCTTTTCGAGATCCCCTGTGACAAACACTTGCCTCATAAATGGCTCCCGTTTTTTGGCTACCTGGCCAATTGTACTGTCGTCAACAGGTACAGTTCGCCAACAAATAACCTAGACAGGAATAAAAAAATATCGACTGAGCCACAAATCAACAAAAGGTGAAAACAATTATGCGAAATGCGAGAAAAAAATATATCGATTCGATTAAACGGAAACATTTATCAAGTAAAAATTGGTTATGCAAGCCAATTCTCGATCGCGGCAGTAAAATATTAATTCGCGAAACAAAAGGTGATTATATAAAACATCCGCACCTTAAGGTTGCATTCCAGGGCAAGTTGCTCGAACTGTTTTTCAGCCTCCTTTGAGGTTTTTTCATCCAAGAAAAAAATTCCAGTCGCAAACTTGCCCGGGGAAGGGAGAGAAATCCCATATTCACGTCTGTTAACGAGCAAAAATAATTCATGAATCTCATGTTTCGATAATTTTAATTTTTTTTTTTTAAAGTTTAATTACTGAATTTCGTTTGTGTAAAATTTATGAGGAATCGTGGTCACAACTCCAGCTCCATCGCCTGTATCATTATCACAAGCGCAAGCGCCGCGATGCTCCATCCGAATTGATATGGTCTTTGCATCTTCTAAAATCTGCACCGGAAACAAGAATAAAGAAGAAAAGAAAATTATTTCCGACATTTAAATTACATATAAGAATTTTTTTTTTTTGAACCTTATGCGAGTGGATTCCGTCGATGCTGACAATAAACCCGACGCCACACGAATCCTTTTCGAACTGGGGATCGTATAGACCTTGTTTGGGAGGCAGTCCACAGTCAGACATGATCGACTTCTTTTAATTCCTCCTCCTGTAATTATTAGAATAAAAAAAAAAAAAAAAAAGTGTAAACAAGATAAAATCTAAAGGTCAACGCAGTTGTAAAATGGGAAATAAAAATACCCAGAACTGACGCAAGAAAAATACGTTGCGTAACGGTTAAAAATAGTTTTTTGTTTTTCAGGGTGAAAAAAGCGTCTAGTAGAGCACTCGGCAGATTTATGAGGTCAAGTGACAAAGTTCTCTCGTATTACCATGGTGATTTTTTAACAGGCTTCGTGTGTGTACATTTCTCTTGGCAAATAGGTTCTGATTCGAATAATAATTAGGGATATTATCTGCCAATAACAGGCTGAATGCAGGCACCGTTTGGTCGTATTAAAATTATGTAAGAAATTACGTTTAGTTTCGAATTGCATCAAGTGAACATCCTAATTGTGCGTAGGAAGTTCAATAGTGGTCGGAGGAAACCGGAGAAGTATTTCAATAAAATTAAAAAAAAAAAAAAAAAAAAGTGCAATTTTAAACCTTGAAGAGCGAAAGGAAGTTCAGGGAAAATATGCAACTGAAAACCTACGAGTGAAATAACAAGTTTCTAATTACAAAATTTCTCTTTTTTTTTCTGTATTTCTATTAAAAAAGAGAAAAATTGTATCGAAAAACTCATTTTGTCGAGCAGGTTTGTGAAGGTTGCTACTTTCAATGTTAAATTGCACACTTAAAAATGAAACACGCGCGTCTGACTCACCCTTAAAGATTGTCTGCCCACGGCCAAGGATCTCTGCACAAACGTAAATCGTTGTTTGTCCGCAACTCTCTGCGAAATGACTTTACTGATTGAAGATGTGCAAATTAGGGGTATAAAGAATGAATTGTGGCTTGGGATTCGTATGGATGGGTGCGTGCGTGCGAAAGCAGAAAATCTAATGATGTGATTTTATGAGTTCCGACGACGAGACAAGATGAGATGTAGGGCGTCAAACGAGGACGAGAATGGAAAATATTTATTTCTCTCGTCTGGTATATCAATAGCGAGCACATGGATGAGTAGTGGCTCCGCAGTTGTGCACGTGATAGCCCCTCAAGGACCAATGGCGAGCGTCATTTCACGTGATTTTTCGCATTTAGCGCCCGCTAGTGATTGATTTTTTAAGCGCAATCCAATTATTAAAAAATAAATCAATATTTTTGTTTACTATTTTTCAGTCATTAACTTTGAATGTAATAAAAAATTATTAATTAGGTGCAAAGTGGCCAGACATAAAACTCAGAAATTGCAAAATTGAAATTTTCCAATAAGTTTATCTGATTGTGTGATTTGTTAATGTTTTTTCTTAGAATTTTGCTTGGACTTGACAGAAGAAACAACTTTCAAAAATATTTCAACAGAAAAATAAAATATATAATTAAATTTAAAAAAAAAAACGAGAATTGATTGACGGGTCACCTGTTTTCAACTTTCAGTTTCACGTAAAAACTTAACAACATTGCCACAAAAACCCAAGCGCTGCACAAAATGTACACAAAACTTTCCGTTAACTATTTTTTTATATTTTCATATTAAAATCCGTTTTTTTCACATTTTTGAACAAATATTACAATATATTTTTAAAATAACAACTTCAAAGGTGAAAAAAAAAAAAATTTAAGCTGGAAAGCTCACATACTGCCCTCGGGATCAAATTTTTCTGGATCGAATTTTTCGTCTCCGTAAATCTCTTCCAGCCATTCGATTTTCTCCTTATACAACTCATGTGATGGATTATCGATTATGTTCAGTAGCTGCTGGTAGCCCTGGGGTCCGCCACAGTCTTCTGGAGGACAAGCCCGATGTCCCGCAATGCACACTGGGTATTGACAAGTGCCATCATCGTGCCATATTTTTTCCAGAAAGATTTTATGGTTCCAATCGTCCCCGAAATCGTAAATGTAATGTCCGATTTTGTTGGTCTGTGTAAAGAAGTGATGCAGAGGTACTTTCCCTTCGGCCAGAACGGGACCTGCAGCCATACTTTTCTTTGGAACGCCGATTATTTGTCTAGTCTTCTTGTTTGGGTTTCGCATAACAAATTGGTGCATGTGTGCATCTGACCAGCCCATGGAACTCTGAATAACGTCGTGCAGTTCTTGAAACGAAGCTTGACTGCTCATTTGGATTCGTCGCCAAATGTGGGGGCTGATGCCCATCAGGGTGACTTTCATCTGGAAGACGGAATTTGGGGATCGATTTCGCACCTGTGGCATGATTTACAAATTTGGTTTCTAACATACGCAATTGGTAATACTAAAAGCGACTTTTAAACTGAAATTTTCGCAAGAAGTTTAACCAGATGCCAAAAAATTGTGAATTAACGTTCAGAACGTTATTTGTGAATAAGTTTGCAATAATGCCACTTCACGTGGGTGTCAACATTGCAATCATTGTTAAAAATAAAAAAGGCTTAATGGGTGTGTTTGAAAACTCCAGCTAGTGCTCCAGCTAGTGCTCCAGCTAGTGCTCCAGCTAGTGCTCCAGCTAGTGCTCCAGCTAGTGCTCCAGCTAGTGCTCCA
>JAQFZP010001370.1:0-19993 GCA_034695745.1 Geophilus truncorum | reverse complement strand
CAAAAAATTTCATGGATAAAATCAACTTCTTTATTGTTTCAGTTGGAACGTTATTCCAACTTTCCTCAATTGTACTTTGCAAGTTGAGTAGAATTTTCAAGGGATTTTCAAAGAATTCTCAATGTAAAAGCATCCAAAATAATTATATTTATTGATCAAAAATCACAGCAACTGAACTTGTCCATCCTCAAAATGAAAGCCTTCAAAATCAAGTCCTTCACATAAATCCAAGATCATAACCCATCTTTTTACAAATTGCACCACCAGCAGTCAATCCCAACAATACATCTCCCTAGTGAGAAAATCGGAAAGCACAAGACTAAGTTAATCATAACTTTGGCATCGCTGCAGAAAGTTGGCCTTAATTGCGTTGCTTGTAATGCCTTCGCTTAACGACTTGGAAATTCACCAAAAGAGGGCAGTTAAAAGTATGGTTGAGTGTGGAATGTGTCTCCAGAGGACTGACTTGGCATCCGGGCATTCCCGCTTGAAATTGAGCCAATGGTGAACACGGGCGTGAAGCAGCCCTCTGTTGACAATTTATGGCAAGAGTGGGAACAGCGGGAACAGCGGGTCGGTAGCGGAGATAGAAGTTGGAAATACAGCTGAGTGACTCCCTCGAGTCTTTTCGCTTTTCTTACGACTTTCAAACTTCTCAATGTGTCCTCCGGGGGTCGCGCGAGAGACAAGAGCTTGTTACGCCAAGATTTCCATTTTAGATTTGATCTCCACGTTTTAAAATGGTTATTAATTTTTAGATGTAAGGTGCAGATTTTGTTTTAAAGGGGATGGACTACTATGTCTTTTTCTTGGAGAGAGATTTAGTTGGATTGTTTACATAGTTTTGTGGTTTGATAATTCTCAATGTTTTGCAGTTAACATTTAAAATTATTGGGATATAGAAGAGATGTAGACAAAACAGACTTTATATGTCCTGGATATTATTTACACACCATTTTCTTTCACCATATTATTTGTTGTTCATATATATATATATATATTGTTGTATTTAATGTTTGCAAAGATATTGGTTTATAGAACAATTTTCATGGTGTTTGAAGTTGAAGGAACAAAGTATGATGCTTAGCTATGGGAGTTAGGGTTATTGTTAGACAAACTGATGACTGGATGAAAAGTTTGTTAGTGGTCAGCATGTTTGGTGTTTTTTATTGCTGGTTTGACGTAATGGTGTAATTAGTGGGTTTGGTTGAAAGGTTGTTTAGTGTGCAGTCATTTTTTCTTTTAATGTTTGCAGTTAGTAATTAAGTGAGATAAAGCTTAATTTCTATTTTTAATTTCTTTGGAGAGATAAAAGTTGAGTAATTTTATATATCTAAAATTAGAAACAATTTAAATAGATCTAGTCAGTCTAAAATAGAGACCAGCCCATTTAAAATTCAATTGAGTTTACGTGAAATGTAAAGTAATATGTGTAAAATCGACACCGATCCATCTAAAATTAAGATCGATCCATGGAAAATAGACATTGGTCTATCTAAAATTAAGATCAATCCATCTAATTTAAGAATCAATCTGTCTAAAATTTATAATAATCCACTTACCACACAACCATCCATCTAAAATTAAAATCAGTCTATTTAAAATTAAAACTTTTATTGATGTAATTGAATTCTAAATCACAAACACCAAATCCAAAAATCCCACATTTACCAATTCTTTTTCAAAGCTTCAAAAACTTCTTGTCACTGCTCAAACAAGGCTGCAAGTCCATTGAAACCGAATTAGGAACCACGAACGGTTTTGTAATATTGTCGAAATAGAGCTTTGGCTGACCACCCTCCATTTTGCTGACAGAAAAAGGCATCCAAAGACCACTTCCCAGCCCCCAATGTTCCACTTAATCTGGCCTAAGCCCAAGCACAAAAGACTCACCTTGTCCCAAACATGTCATGGGAGGTCTATGATTGAGAGAGAGAGAGAGAGAGGAAAAGGAAATAAAGGCAGCATCAAAGTGAGGGGAGCAATGAGGATTGCCTAAACCAATCCTGTTATAAAGATTCGACTGCAGATGGCGTCTTTTGGAGTTTTTTTTCCATGTAAAGAGTTTGAGTTTCTGTTGGTCCTCAATTGGATGGAGAAATTTTTAAGTGGAGCATATGGAGGATTAACAATGATAAGCATAACAATGGTTTTATTGTTGATAAATGAGTGTTAGATAATGTTATGCAATATTTTTATGTACTTTATTAGCATTGTTGATATAGTTGTTAGAGACTTTGCGGGAAATTGGCATTTAACATATATTATGACGTATAAATTATAAATTATATGTTAAACATAAGTTTAACAATGAATTTTATCAGTTATAAATATAAAACTGATTGTTGATTACCCCTCTGTAACCTAACCAAAGTCTCTTTGATCACTGTATTTTATTTTATTTTTGTTGCATCAGTCAGAAATTGTTAACATATTAACATTGTTGCTAAAAAATTGCATTATTATTCAACTTTGTTAAATCATATTTTTTAGCACTCTAACATCATTGTTATATCAATTTTTCTATGTTTATCATATTGTTGCATCTTTGATTTGTTATTTTTGTATTAAGATTTAATATTACAGCATTGTTGTGCCATTACTTAAACATTGTTACACTAATATTAATGATTATAACACTATTATACCATTATCTTGACATTGTTGCATCAAATTTCATCTGCTATAACTTTGCTATTCTAGTAAAACAATATCTTTACATTGTTATATCAAAGTATAAATAATATAACAAATCCATTGCTTAAATAATAACTTTTAAAATAATAATAAAAATCAATAATATCAAGAAAATTTGCAAATAGAGAATTATTTTTTAAATCAACAATAAATTTCCCAGCATTCAAAAACCTTTTAGAGACATTTAGTATTCTTTAAAGCAGTTCAATAAAGTTGCATTGGTTTCCCTTTGTAATTCAATACCAAACATTTTAAAATGACATTGACTAAGGTTACCGTAATCACTGTAAGGTTACTTTTACACAGAAAATGTAAAATAAACTGATATCGATTTCAATTTTCCTATAGGCTATCCCACAAAGAAGGACTTGCACACATCCGGGGTACTTGTGTCCGGAAATGAGAAGGGAGACAGAAAAAAACATATATGAAAGGGGAGAAAAGGAAGTGATAGGGTTTTTGCTGTCCATCAAAAGTCAAGATGATGCAACCCTAATTTGGAATATTTAGTCTCGTTGCGATAACTTTGAATTGTGACTTTTCTTCACAAGTGACTCAGCTGGACCAAAATGGGCAAATGGCGTCTCATAAATGGGATGATAGCATGACATTGTAAACGTGACCGTTGCGTGCAAAGTAGTGCAACAATTTGCTTCGGGTATTGCATTTCAGCAATGTACAGTAAACAAGCCTTAACTTTTAACGTAACTTCTTAATTCAGCCAATAGCAAACAGCTACATTAGATTAAAGATGATCTTCGTCCTGATTGGTTAGAATTAAGGATACTATATCTTAAGTGCGAACACAATTTCCTAAGTTAAGTACAAGTGTGAGCCCAGCTTCATACATTAATAACAACTCCATTACAATTTATGATACAGTGGAACCCCGATATAGGGAACTCTGATATAGCGTAAACCCCTCTGTAACGTAATTTTTCAGCCGGTCCGACAAATGACGTTATATCGGGGTTCCACTGTACTGTTATATTTAAGAATTCTTCTTTCGTGTTTAAAATTATTCGTCGAACGACTATGAATAATTACAAAGCAAATATTTTAAAGTTTTAGAATTTACAATAATTAATATCCATTTTCTTGAAATGTTTACATAAGTCTAAATTCAATTTGCTATTCCTTTAATAACCCTTTACAAGTAAAATAGCTGGAATCTATAATGAAATATTCAAATATGCAAATGAACATGTTGGAATTTAAGAGCGGGATTGATATCTTGAATAATATAGAAATATTGACTTGTTTATAGAAGCAGAGTCAGAGCATGTTTATTATTCTGAAATGGCTAATTTATGCAGAGCAAAAGTAACCCTCAGGGGTACGTAACTGAATTAGACATTTAGGCCTAGAAATAAAAAGTGACTTAAGCTAATGAAATCACAAAACTATCAGATCAAAGATGAAAGTTGCACACAAAAAGAAATATGCCTGCAGTGCAAATATGCAAGTCTGCAAGACTGACAGCATTAACTGCAAATGTGATTAAAGAATGGTAGATGAAAAATGAAAAGTGAAAAGTTTTTGCCATTATATCAATTTGTGACTTTCTTGAGTTTTAAGTAAGTGAAAATGTCATTTCATTCTCCCAATATGACTAAAGTGTCTCGTGTGAGATTTTTGCAATTTGTCATGAGAGTTGATGAGAATTGAAGTTTGGCAACAATGATGAATTGAAATTGGGAATGTTTACATTAAAGGGTGATTTTTATATGATAAGTATACAACTTGCATTCAATTTCAATAAATAAGTGAATTGTATGTCATTTCTTGTCAGCCATGATTCAATATTTGCATGTCTTAATCAGTCATTCTGACAATGTCCTTATCCAAGATTTGGTGTTATAAAAAATTTGTAAAATATTGTAAACCTTTTTAGTAGGTACCGTACCTCACATCTACTGTAGTTTCAACAATACTAATTAAAAAATACCTACATATTTAGATTCCTCTCAAAAGACAAATCCAAAATTATACATACTTTCCAACTTCACTTATCAACTTCTTGTAAATTTTCACTCCAACTTCTGATGTCTTAGCTCAGTTCAACATCTATGCCAACACCTGACCGCTTCAATTCGACCGGTCAGTGAGTTAATCTAACCGTAAACCACAATCTCCAAGTTCCCCTCACCAATTTCAAGTCTTATGACACCTCTCACAAAAATTCCCACTTTCTTTCATCCTTTCTCAATGGCTGCACACCTACCGCTTGGCTGCACTGCACAGAGGGCGCTGTCATTGAAACTCACTCTGGTGAGAGAATCAGGAAGTGTGAAAGTCGCTATGTTGTGATTTTGTTATTTCAAACAACATTTTCTCTTGCAAGATGGCTGAAGGGGTGGTGTAGGGGTTCCATGAGTAGATGGGTCTTTTAATTCTCTAGTCCCCTAATGAAAACATGGCTGCCACTCTATAAGTGAAACAGCTTAGATTTGTGGGTGGCTTGGCTCATGAGGGGATGTTGAGAGGCCTTATAGCGTAGAATGTTTATTTTCTTTGGCTGGCGGTCTACCGTAGTCACAAAGCTTTAATATGAGCACGCTATGCCGCTTTTGCCGTCTCTCTTCCTGATTGTGCTTTTTTCAATCACAGCTACTTATTTTTTTATTTTTGGACTCCAAATGGCACCACTATGTGCCAGATGGTGAATGAAATGAGAAAATGAGTACAAGTGTTGTTTCTAGGTGAAAGTGGAAATTGGTCATTTTATACATCTTTTGGTCGTTAAGGGGAGTTGACGTAAATTTTACTTAAATGTTAGAAACAGAGGTAAATATAATATACAAGGTGCCCTTAAAGTAAAAAAAAGTTGATCATTTTTAGATAATTTTCAAATCATTTTGAAGTCATTTTTAATAACCATTTGATCATAATTTTGGTCATAAAAGTCCATTTTGTAATCAACTTATGATCAACTTTTCTAATGATTACGCTAGAACGAGGTTTACACTACATCAGCATTTATTACATCGAGGTTCGACTGCACAAGATGCTTGTATACTAAAAAAAAGTTGATAATTTTTAGACCATTTTCAAATCATTTGGAAGTCATTTTTAATGGACAGTTGATCATAATTTTGGTCATAAAAGTATTTTATGATCAACTTATGATCAACTTTACAAATGATGAAATACGGTACTCATAAATTACCGTAATCAAAAAATGATAAAACGTTTTCAGTAATGGTGTTTACCTATTTCAGCCCAACATCTAAGAACGTCTAAAATTCTTTAAATTTTATCAGTTTCAACATATTGTTGCATCACCCTGCTAAAAAAAATTAATAAATACGGCACTAAAATTTTTTATAACAACCGTAGATATTGAATATGTTGTATTTTTAGAAACTATCTTTCAGAATTTCTCTTGAGATTTATTTTATGTTTAATAAACATGCAAATTAAAGTAGAACTAATGTTTATGAAGTTTTGTCCACTGTAAATCCAATTTTAATACATCTCTTTTATACTGGTGCAAAATTGGGAAGTATTCAGATACAAATTGCACCCATTTGTGACATATGGAACCGCGAGTAACGTATCCCGTTATAACGTGACAAAAGTTTGGTTCCCACACATACAATTTGTGTATTAATTCACTCGGTTATAACGTAAACCCGATTGTAAATAAAAATAACAAATTGCTGGGTCCATTCAGTTACGTTATAAACGGGTTCTAATGTAATCTGAATATTTAGTAACAATTTTTATTATTACTACAAAATATCTGCCACAAACTCCAGTTTTGTGTATCATTGCCTTCTTGAGTCTAAATTTTCTGATCTTTGTCTATCTGTACTTTATAATTATAAATTTTTTTCTTGTTGTAAAATATGTTAATTTACCCTTCAGTTTGAATGAATACAATGCTTAATTAATTGATTTTTGAATTTGGTTAGCAAATAAATAATTTGTCTAGCCCCTATCACAAAAGCAGTTTAGGTGAATGAGAGTGATGGTCAGCCTCTGGCAACACAGCTTGGTTTACTGGACAACTCACAGATAGGCCTTTGGGGACATGAATACATGACCAATGGAGGCAAGAGCAAATAAGTTAAGATCATCATTTATGAAAGTTTATTACATTCAGGATAAAAAATTAATTGCAAATTCCAGACTACAATAAATGGACATTTTATCAATTTTTTTTCAAATTGAATGATGCAAAATTAAAATAAATTTTATAAAATTTTATATAAATTTATATAAAAAAAGTAACAACAAATTTCAAGTTTTAGTTATAATATTCTATGTTTTCAAACTGATTCAACAAGAATTTTAATTACGTCTAATTTAATAACGTTTCTCCAATAATTGAACGCTCTAAATATGTTTAGCTTTTAATTTTTCGTCCATTATAGTTCTTGAGATATTTACAAAAATCGTAAATTTAATTTTTTTCTCAGAATATAATGGTTCAATATACATTTTTTGAAATTTATACTTTTCTAACACTAAAAAAAAAAAACCTTAAGTAGTTGTACTGTAAAATGAATAAATAGTGATCTTTAGTAGAAAATCCCTTTAATGTCTGCTGGCCATTAGCTTAAGCTCTGAATTAGGGAAATAGAGATGCATTGACTTGTTGGGAGGTCCATTTGTAATAACCAGTGGCAAGCAAAGTGGTTTTGAAGAAAAACCCTTGACAAGCCAAGAGGGAAACTAGTATGTTAAAGAACATAAAAGAATGATTCACACAGCAACCTGATCAGTGCAACATAAGGACAAGGACATAGACAATACAAGTGGCTTGAGGGCAGACACAGTGATGGATTCACAGATAGAAACTGGACTGGAAAAAGAGAAAAAAAGGATAACACTGAAGTTGCACAGGGGCTTTATCTATTGTTGATTGAAGAAGGGATGCACTAGCTCCTGGCCATCATGAGCTGCTAGGCCTACTCCCATATTCTCATCCAGAGCAGTTATACAAGAAGAGAGAGGGAGGAAGGGGATTTTTGTGAAGCCCTGTGCAGTTTGGCTCCAGGGTGGATTAAGTGGCCAGCTTGTCAACACACCCTGTGCTCACTGATTTTCTGTGTCTTCTTAGGCAGATGTGGGAGGTCTGAATGTGATATGTGAGGTGTTGCCTGCAGCATGAGGGTCTATTTCATGAGATAGATGCAAAGAAACAGGGCGTAAATCCAACACCACTCCCTCTGTCTAGTTGATTACACTTCAATATGTTTGAGGTGTGAGATGTCTTTGCTTCCAAGATGGGAGGTCTTCGATTTCGATTCCGTCTTCGAAGGTTTTCACTAGCTGCATTCAAAAAGATGAGTGTTGTGTTAAACAGTAGCTGCATTCTAAAAAATGGGTGTTGTGTTAAACAGTGTGTTGTCTTAAGAAACGAGCGTCCTGATTGATTGAGCTCACCAATAAAACGGAAGTGACGTCACGAAACACACTTAACACACTTAAGATTCATCTTTTTGAATGCAGATACTATGTCTAGTAAAGACTTGAAAAGTGTGCAAAAATAACTTTCCGTCAACCTCTGAGTTATAACGTAACTGAAGGGTCCCAACAAATTGTTACGTTACAACTGGGTTTACGTTTTAACCAAGTAAAGTAATACATACAATTTGTATGATATTTGATATTATAACGGGGTTTTATGTTACTCCCGGATTCCACTGTATTTTGAAACATTGAATTGAAACAACAACTTTAACTCTATAGCAACTTTAAATAGAAAATAAAATAATACTAGGGAAAACAATGAGTGTTATGATCAAAAAGAAACTTTACTCCAAAGTAAATAGCAAAAGCAATGCGAGTAAAGCTTTTGCTCAAAAGAGTAATGCTTCTTTTTAATCACATTACTAAGATGGGGTCTTCAACAATGCACTTTTTATTGTTATGTTATTACATAATTTTAGTTTCTAACTTTTCTTCTCCATTTATGTTGCAAGTTCTTCGAAGACTGATGTGTAAATTGTTTTCTTCTAATACAATGGAACCCGTTTATAACTTTTCCTCTAGGGACTGACTTGAAAATGACGTTATAACCGAGTATCTTCTTATAACGCTTATATAGCCGGGAAAACAAAAAAGTTACGTTATAACAGGGTTTACGCTATACCGAGTACGTTATAAACGGGTTCCACTGAACTTAAAATACATTTCAATTATTGGAAGATCAAGTTTTCTAACTTAAATATTCTATACATCACCTTCTTAGAAATATTTGTTTTCTTGGAATTAGTGTTGATTGTTTAGTTTTTAATAAATGTTTCTAAGAATATTTTATGAATGTTGCTATGATAACTAAGAGCTATAGAAGTCTTTGTTGTTGTTGTTTTCACTTTGGATTCACTTTCCATTTTAAAAGATGATCTTCTAAGAATTAGTTTCCAACAGCAACATAAAAAATATCCCAAAGCTAGAAATAGTGACTGGACTATAAAAACAATGATACACGTGTGATAATTTTTTTTTTAGATTTAACAAGTTGCATTGATTTGTTCTATCTCAATAGATACTTTGATAATAACTAAACTTAATTCCCCAAATGCAGGTTAACAGAGACAAAGTGTACATTAAACACACTCACATAAAAATAAAAATGTAAGAAAATATTAAAATTTTCAATATATCAATTTCTAACTATGGAGTAATAATAAATTTACACTTTTAAGTGTTACTGCTGCAAATAAAAACTCCAATTTCTAAAAACATTCACTTCTACCATTGTTACCATCAAAAAATATTGAGAAATTTTAAGTTTAAGATCTGCAACTTTTATTTTTTTCAGTCACCTTTTTCATCTTCAAAATAATGTAAAAAAAAAAAAAAAAAACAGTCTGCCACTTTTCAACAATGTTCATCATCAAAAAATTGATCAACATTTAACATTGTTACTTTCAAAATATTTCAAAACCTGTTTTATTCAACTGACCATTTAAAATCCTCCATCGGCTTTAAACCGATAAACAAACTTTTACTTCATTTCTAATTCAAACTTAAAAAAAATTCTAATTTCTTGTGATCTCCATCAAACCCATTACTCACCACCAACAAAAGATTTATTTGAACAACACAAGTAAAAAAAAAAATCCTTTCGACCACTTCACCGTTACATCTCCATAGCCGCTGCACACCGCTAAACCATATATCCATCATCCAATCCTTCCATCCCACTCCTCAAGCCCCCCTGGAGCAGTGAGTGGCCACAAAATTCTTTATGCTAATTTATGCAAACAACATGAAGAGCAAGTGGAATTCCACTGGTCCATGTCTTGTGGGCATGCGCAATGTTGATGACATAGTTATAAGCTTTCGCTCTCTCCATCTCTTTCCCCATCATATTTTTTAGGCCTAAATTGGTGATGGAAATCTGCATAATTCTCATCCCCTTACCTCTGCTACAGCTTAAACCCCACTTTTGAGCTGCAAGTCAGGTTTGGTTAATGTCAGAACAAATCCAAATAATTGAATTAACACTTGGTAAAGACTTCGTCACCAGAGATGGGGGTAGAGGCAGAGCAGTGCAGGTGAATTATTGGGAGTTGTGGAGAGTCCATTTTCAATAGCTAATAAATGGGGTGCTGAGGATTAATTGGCAGTGACAGTGGCAGTGTGGTGACAGTCTCAGGAGGGTTCCATTATATCATGCCACTGTGATAAGCCCTCGGGCTGCAAATGCTCTCTGGTGGGAGTTTTTCATGCTGGAGTGGTATGAAACCTTGCAACATGGTTCAATATTTCAGAGAGTAATTAAGATTTTCGAACTTCAAAAAGAAGGAATTTCTATGTTTACAGTATGTTAGAAATAAGGGAATTGATTTGCATTGACATTCTGTAGCGTACACCTTTTTTGTTTGCTAATGCACATCTTTTAAGGTGTGAATTTACACTAAGTAGAGCGGGTTTCTAATACTTGGCAGTCACAGATTGTTATGATAGTAAGAACAATTAATTATTTTACAGAGTTGGACTGTTTCTAAAATTGTTTTAAACACCTCTGAGAGGTGTATAAAACCTGCAAGTAACGTACTCGCTTATAGCATGAATCTTGTTATAACGTAGCTTCCCCCCCCCCACTTATATAAGGGTTATAAGCAATTACTCAAATATAATGTAAACTCGGTTATTACGTGATTCTCAAGCCGTTATAAACTGGTTCTACTATAACGTACTGTATACTATATTGTATACTGTACCGTATACCGTATTTTCTCAAATAACACTGGGTCTCAATTTGGAGTCCCCAAAGTCATTAAAAACATTCAAAATACACTTTTTTGATCACACGCAGAAACATAAAGTGAGTCTTAAGAGTGTTTTAGAATTTTTTATAGTAACAACAATGCTAAAATCAGACTGCAACACCTTCAAAACAAAGATTAAATAAAATAAGATTAAGTTTGGAAAAAATATAAATTGAGCAAATAAACCGTAAGAACACTATTTGAAAAAATAAAGTTATAAATATAAAACTGATTGTTGCTTACATTTCCACAAAGACTGTAATCGAATATCAAATTAGCATTAAAAAAGTTACAACCAAGTTTCAAGCTTATGTGTAAATGAATGTGTTTAATAACATTACCATTTGTCAAACAAAGTCTTTAAAAAGATCAAGTGAAAATTAGAATTTATTTGAAAACTTATTTTACACTTCTTTTTGGAGTTTGAAGAAAGGGTTGATGAGTATATAGTGGCTGTGGTTTGCTTTGTTGGTAGGTAGAGTAAAAATGAAGGTTGGGTGTAATGAGAGTGCACAATTCAAGTTGGGGAATTAATTGGGAGCACTTGGTTAGCCTGAGGACATCAAGTGTGCAGTAATTGAATGAGACATGACAACATTCACGGATCCAATATGGCGGATGACTCTTCTCAGCACACTCCACGTCCCCCTTCCTGATCTTTCTTTTTTTCGGTTTTAATGATTCTGGATTTCTAGTGGAGTATTGTTTGCATTCACTGTGGCTTATGTCCGGATTTTCCATTCTTTCGAAGTCATATTTTCAAAGCTGAAATGTTGATTTCAAATTTGTGTAGAATTTTATTCAGATTTCAACTTACAATAGAACATTACACCTGAACATTACAGCATTGTTCAACAATGGCAGATGTTTAAAAAGGTTTAAGTTAAAAACGAAACGGAATAAGGCTAAAAAGTAAGATATATATTTATAATAAAATAGATTTTAAGTAGTAAGTCGCAATAATGGACATTTATGTAGAAATGTGCACATTGTTAGATAATTTAAGGTGAATGTAATTTAAATGTTAAAATTGTGTTAGCTAGAGCTTTTTAAAACATTCTTAGTTAATATCTAGAAGAACTTAAGACATTAAATCAATATCTACACAAATGCTTTCCAAACTTTTAAAACCAGCTTTAGTATTGAATTAATTTCATTAAAAATTTATTAATTTCTTATAAAATAATTGGTAAATTATTTTTGTTTTTGCCTATAATTACAAAATTTTCACACTTCAAATAAAACAAATAAAACAAATAAAACTTGTAGTAATTCTGCTGTAACCGAATCATTTAAAAACAACCGAGTAACTTCTAAATTGTGAGCAGTGGCGTAGCGAGGCTACCGCAGACCCCGCAACCGCGGGGGGGCCCCTTCCTGGAAGGGGCCCCCAGTTACAAATTTTAAAGTACATTTTTATTTTATTTTCCTACACCCCAGCTTTCAGGGGTGTAGGGAGGGGCCCCTTGCAAATCTTGCGGGGGGGCCCAAATTTCCTCGCTACGCCACTGATTGTGAGTAATCAATCGTTGACCGTAGCCATAACTACAGTTACGGTATTCCAGTTAGTGTTTTCAAACACATCCTTAATTTGCGTAGTTAATTATTTATATTGTTAAAATAATCATATAATCACAACTATATTTTCTAATTACAGTGGAACTCACTATAGCGAGTAACGTACTTGCATGTAGCGTAAGCTCTGCTATAACGTAACTTTTTTTCCTCAGCTGAAACCTTCTTCTAACTACATAAAAAAAAATTCGAATTTAACGTAAACGTTTATAGCAAAACCCCGCTTATATAACATAAGGTCCGCAGTATGAATTTTAATCATTTATAGCGGAAATTTGCAAATAAAATACAGAATTTCAAACAGTTGATGATTTTATTACAATTTATACAATTGATTAACAACATAAAGCATTTTCTTCAAATCATTTATCTTCCTTCTAGAATCTTTACATGTCATTACCGAGTTTACGCTATAATAGAGTCTTATAACATAACTATAAACGGGTTCCACTGTATTTTGACCTAATATTACATAATCATCACAGAAATAATAAAAAACTCAAAAATCCACACCAATCAAATAAACAACTAAACACTTAAAAATATCAATTTATCACAGAAAAATGTCATCAAACTTCGAATCGATGGCTACTTGGAAGTCCAACGAAGAAAGAAAAAAATGTCTAAATGTAATATTTTTGATTGGCATTCGTGTACCCGACGGGTTAAAATGGAGGAATATTTCGCCGGAGAACTTGAACCTGGCAAACGAAGGAAGGCAGAGTATGGATGCAGAGGGAGGAGGAAGAGGAGGGAAGATGCTCGATAAATATGCAAATCCATTCTGCGACTGCCAATGCGTTGGCTCGCCTGCATGGCCGGGAGCGGTGCAGTGTGGCTGGATTTTGGGGACTTTTCCTTCTTCTGATGAGCCCCTGTTGAAAAACAAGAGACGAACGCACTTCTCATGCATAATTCAAATTGCACAGGTTGAAGCGTCTTGTTTTCAACCGACGGTTCCACTCTCCATGTTGATGACACCCATCTTGCCTTGAGGCGCGTAAATATGGAGATGTTTTGGCAAGAAAAAATATAAATAAAAAATGCCAGGTTTTTTTTGTTATTCTGGTTTTTTGGGTAATAAATGGCTGGGGAATTTGAGTTGAAGAGTTGTGGTATTTTTATGTTGTACGATATTGGCTTTTTGTATGACTCTGGTATAATTAAGGCTGCCGTCAAACCAGATCGGTTTGGTTGAGTCGGATTAAAATATCCAGTCTGATCTGTTTCAAAAACGTATTCATCGAATTTGATCGGATAAATATGCAATCTATTGTATTTTCTCAAAATTTTGTAATATTTAGTTGTTTGTATGATAAATAGTAAATATTAATTTTTATATAAAAGAAATGAGTTTCGTTTAAAAATACATATTTTATCAAATCCGATCCGCATCTGAAATTACTTCGGATCGAATTTTGGTAATCCGAATCCGAACGAAAACTCATCCAGCCTATTAACTATAATCGATCTATGTTCTTCTGGTCACAACACCAAAATATACTTGTAGGTGAATCATATGGTGTAAAAATAGAATGAATTCAATTATAGACACTTTAAAAACATTAATTTTAGCTGCTTAGATTTATACTGATAATCACTAACAACCTTTAAACATCACTTCCCTCTCTCACTAAAGCCTTAGTGACTCTTCATAACTTCGTTAAATACTTTCGATGCATCTAAATAATAAGTGTGATCAAAACCTTTTAGAAATATAATGCTACCTATTGCTAAAAATCCATTATTTTTATTTTTTACTTACATAGTTGAATCTCATTGACATTTCAATAATAATCAAAGTTTTAAATGTGTACAACTTTCTTGAGCTAGGCTTAAAGATGCAATTAAAGAGTATAATTTCTCACATAATTAAACAATGTACAAATTACTACAAATAGATAGAAATAATACACTCTTAAAGTATTTAACTACTTCTGCTGAAAAGCGTATTAATCATTTAATAATAAAAATTACCGACACTGTAAAATCACTAGTATTAAATTAGTATTAAAAGTAACACTTTTTTAACTCTCCGAGTGTTTGTTCTGTAACTACACCAATTGGTGTTGAATTAGAGTCGATTTTAACATTAGTAAAGTGTTATGCTTAATATAAATTTTCAACAAATGTAGTGTTATAAAACAAAATTTTAACACTAGTATTAAAAACCATTTACCTATCAGTAAGTGTTAAAATTTAACACTATAGTGTTTTTACAGTGGATGGCGGGAATGGATTTTTGAATGATGTCAGTTATTCTTTTAAAAGTATACCTTTAAAAGAATAACTGACATCATTCGAAAATCCTTTCCCGCCATCCAAAATCCCAAAATTTATTTCATTCCTTAAAGATCTTTTTCTTCGGATGATCGATGTTTATCTACCGACAAAGAGAATTGCTATTTGGTCTTCAAAGAGTTGGATTTGCAAGTAAATTTAATCTCCTGGCAGAGAATGAGTGAATGCAAAGAAGTGGTATGTGTGTTGGAGAGTGAATGTGGGGGAAGGGGGGGAGGTCACTATTTTCCAAACAAACCCTAATGCATGCATAAAGCTTATGTAAACTCAATGAGGTAGGCTAAGAAACTTTTCTTGGCATATACATATCTCCAGGCTGAAAGGACTTGGAAATGAAATAAATTTCCTTTACTGTCTTTTATTTACATTTTCATGGATACATTTTTTTTATTATTGTTATTTCATATTCCCCCACCATTCCTACACATCCAGTTGTGCATTCTTGAAGCATTTTTCAATATTTTATCAACTGAAAACTTCCTTTTCTGTGAATTTTCTGAGTTTTGAGGTGTGGAAATGTGAAATGGGGGTTGAATATGAGTCAGGGGGTGTTGGGGGGGAGGGGAGTAATGGCTGGAGGGTGTCTTGTTGTAGTGAGTACTGATGAACCCTGCCAATTGGATTTCCAAGAAGAGAAGAAGGTAGTGTCTAGTGGAAATTTCATTTGCTGCTCAGTTTGATGTTGGCCAGTTGATGGCACCCCCCCCCTCTTTTTCCCTCCCCTCCCCTCCCCTGCATTCAGACAGACAGACATATCTTTTTTGTGTTGTTTTGACATCTTTTATGAAATTGAAATAAGACAGGAATAAGTTGGACATGGCTGGAATTGGAATTTATCATGTGTGGGAAAAGGGTTAAATTGAGCCGGTGACCAGTTAAGTATAGATGAATATTGGACAAAATCAATTTTTGTGTGAAAATAATAAACTATGTCTTTATTTTTAATTAATGTGGAGAAATTAACTGAAAATTTCTTCAATGTGATGTTAATTGTGGTTGAGAAAATTAATATTGTGTAATGTAAGATTTGTGATATTTTTTAATTTTTATTGCATGTTTTTGTTGCATTTTTTGTTGATTTAACACTTAAGACCAGTTTAATGTCATGTGACCGATCTTGTATGACCAGAGTAGCCGCTGGCGACCTTAAGCATTATTTATCCTCTTCCTCCTCTTCAATATGACAATTTCTTTATTTTCTTTTATTTTTTTCTACTTAGTTCGAGAAAAATGAGAAATTTACACAAGACCACTTATTTGTACTAGATTTTACACATGTGTAAATAATAAATAAAACCACCTAAACTGTAAATCCAAACATCTAAAATTGGCTTCTTGAGACTTTAATTTACAATTACATTTGTACATAAAACTTGTTTGCCTAGTGCATTGTTTTTAGGCTGTCAAGTGACTCAAAATTAAAAAATAGCCTCAACTTTAGCCACTACAAAAGTCAATTTTAGCTGTTTAAATTTACAGTTCCTTTGTTAAACCCTATTATAACGTAACGTTTTTTGTTTCCCCAACTATATAAACGTTACACTAAGTTACTCGGTTATAACGTTATTTTCAAGCCACGTTATAAAACGGGTTCCATGTTTGTATTTTTTACTGTTTATAAAAAACACACTAACAACAACATTTCCCCTTGAAAATTCCAAAAGCAAAACCCAGTAATTAGAGGAGAAATAAAAACCCCACAAAACCCTTAGACAGCCGTGCTAAAGTGGAGGGGCGTGGCTGCGCGTGTTAGCCCTACGTTCCTCCGTCATGGACACGTGGCACTGACCTCGTGGCCCGACGTATTCATCACAACCGACTTGTCTGTAATTACTACTTTCCCCGATCCCTTGAAAAAGGTGGCAAACAGCGCCATAAATCGTGCGATTTTTCAAAAAATTTTATAGTAGTTAGAGATTTAGGGCGTTGCGTGGTTACGTGATGTATAGGAAATGATTCTCGAGACTAATAACACCCTGTCCCAGTGAGAAAGGGATAAAAAATAGGATAAATAATTTTTACCAAGATTTTACCAAGAATTCGTCTTTCTTCATGGACGCCTCCATCTTGTAAAGCGCCGGTCGTTTATAAATGAATTATTATTTTAAAAAAAATTTATTTTATCGCTGAAATGTATGGAATTAATGACATATCGGTTGAATTTAAGTAAAAATAATATTTTGAGTGATTTTTCTTTTGTTTTAAATCGATATTTTGTTGGTGATAGACCGATGCTCAGTGTTAATGAGAGTATCGGTCTCTTTCCTTCATTAGACGCGCACGAGTCAGTAATTAAACAAAGTTGGTGAGGGTGAGGAGAGTTTATATATGAGTGAAAAGTTGTTTTGTAAGTGGTTTTGTGAAATGATCGATGTTTTATTGAATGTAATTTACGGTTAAAAGTTTGTAGGAAATACGCGGAAGAAATCGAGAGTAGCTGCGAGCAAAATGGCCGAAGGAGATTTTTCGTGGATTAAACAGGAAAGTGATCTTTATGTTGCTGATGGCTATTTTTACACTGGTAAGTCTGATTTTCATGTTGAAATGAAAATAATTTTATTGTGTATGAGTTGTTAAATCCCAATTTGGGTTAATTTAATCTTTTGATCAGTTTTAAGTCATTTTTTGTACATTTTCGTCGATTTTTTTGAGTTTACTGAGAGAAAACCTTTGAAAAATCTTTAAAAGTTGACTTTGTGAAATATATTTTCATGTTTTTAAAGGTGTCGAGGGATATTTTTCACTTTTTGTGCAAGTTTTTTGTTATTTTTGATGAGGGGAAATGCCCGAAGTCAGCCATTTTGTGATGTGTGATGACGTCACGTCATGGTAGTGGAGGAGGCAACGGTTTTGATTGAGATTTGAGTTTTATTTTGGTTCGGGGACCTGATTTAGTTCCGGGTCATTAATTTTTATGTGTCACTAGTGAAATGTATCAATTTGCCACGTGCGTGGCGCTTTGCTCGACATGGAACATTAAGCTGCCATCTGGTGGTTTTTGCTTCTGCTCGCATTAAACGCCGCATTAAACATGATTGGTCAAAGGATTGAAAGTAATTTTCAATTTTCAAATAGTATAACTAAAGAAAATATTTTATTAAAATGTATTTAATACATTTTTATAATATTATTGAGAAAATAATTTTTGTTTAAAATTATTTCATTAGTTGGAAAATCTATTAATAAATTAATAATATTATTATATGACATAAAAATGCACAAAATGTTACAAATTCTGATTCACTAAATTTAATTAAGGAATTGGAAAAGAAATAATCGTATATAGCGTAAACTCTGTTATAACGTCATTCTCAAACTGACACGTTATAAACGGGTTACACTGTACTTTAATTTTAGAAATGTGAGATAAATTTTAAATTAAATTAAATTAAATTTCTACTGATTAATTGATTGTTTTTATCTTCTTCCACTGTCCAAACTCGCCACTAGGTGGCATTATGACAATAATTAGCCAGCGTTTTCCCCACTTCCATTACCCATTATTCTGCGGTTGTTGGAGTGACAGGAACACAGTAATTACAAGAAATAAAAAAAGAGGCCAAGGGTAATGAAGGTGGCTGTGGAGAAATGGTTTAATCAGGTGTGTCTTGGGTGATTTCCATACACAACTAGGTGAAATACCATTGGATGGCAGCAGAAGCGTTGTAAAAGCTAAATTACCAATTTGTCTTGCACTGGTTGCAGGGTTGGGCAATTGTAGATTTATATGGTTGTTATGCCCAACCCATGTTGGAGGAGTTAAAGTCATGTTGTGTTTATAGATTGGATCTGGAGTTGATAATATAATGGTGAGAGATGTTTTGTTGAAGTGTTTTGCCACCTGGTGTTGAAATTTATGACCGGCATTAGTAGTAAAAATGTTATTTGGAAAAATATCGAGTATTGGTATCGGCCGATATTTTGGCTGTCGATTCTGAGTTTATTCAAAAATTATTTTGGTCATGTTTTGTTTATGTTTGCATAGAAAACGAAGTATAAACGGGATTAAATTTTTACGTTTATAATACATTTGTTCTTAAAAATGTATTACAAACATAAAAGTAAAACTTATCCAAAAACAACTTTGAAAACGAGATAAATACATAAACACAAAAAAAGATTTTTTTTTCTGGAAAATATCGATTACTAAAATTAAGTTAATTAATCTAAAAATTAAATTTTAATACGATTAAAGTTTATGACGATTTATGTCAAAAAAAAATTACTTGTAAAATTTTTGAAAAATTGGAATCGTTATCAGCATTGGTCGATTTTTTTATTTGCAATATCGGTCAAACCATAATTGAAAATCAGATCCATAGTGGTCAAACTAAAATTTAATTGACCACAAGACCAAAAAATATTCCTGCAATCATTTTCAACATTTTTCAAATACAATTTCTTGACAAATCACTTGGGATTTGAGGGGACAAGGATTTGTCCACTCCATGTCACCATAGTGACCAGTAGATGGGGATTTGGATAAACAGACCAGAGGGAACCCACATGGAATTAATTTGATACAAAATTTATATCAATTGATCATTTTCCAAAAAAGAAAATTTCCCCTTTTGTTGATCCGCCATTTTTTTTCATTTTTAAATATTAATGGGTATTTTCACAGATGATTACCCAACTTATTCCGGCATTAACTTCGCTCAATTTCACGGTGCAAACAAAAATTGAATTTTTAATTCTCTTTGCCGATTGAATTTTTCATTTTCAAATAATGCAAGAAATTTGAATCGATGACGTCATTGGTTTCTCCATGTGACAGCGGGATCCAAATTCGATTACGGAGCGCTCGTGTTGTGGCGTTGCTGATTTTGATGAAAAATAAATCGAGTTTATGATATGAAGTATAATGGACTGCGGTTGTGTGGAAATGAAATCATTTTATGGAATAAAAATAAATTTAATCAAGGAAATTTTAAATTTTTGTGGAAATTTTTTAACAGGGTTGTAGTCAGGATTTTTTTAGGGAATTGTTTTTGAGTTGTAATTTTTTTTTTTTTTTTTTTGGTTTGTTGGAAAATTGAAATTATAGGGAAATTTTGGGGTTTTTTCTAAGATGTAAAATTTAAATTGTTTTTATTAAATTTATGTGAAGATTTTATATGAATTTGTAATTTATTATGATTTTATAAGAAAATGGTATTTTTTTTATTTGGGGTATAGTTTTGTAATTT
>JAQFZP010001369.1:0-20000 GCA_034695745.1 Geophilus truncorum | reverse complement strand
CGTCCCCTTTTGCACATCAAATTCAAATAGAAAATATAAGAACGTAGATACGATTGATGAAGATGAAGTTAAAATTAAATTTTATCAAATTCCTAGTAATTTAGAAGTCCGAGAAAAATGGTTAAAAAACATAGCAAGGAGAGACTGGATGCCAAGTGACAGGTAACACAAATCGTGCTGTTGATATTAGAGTTTTATCTATTATTAAATACCGTACAACTTTCTTTTTTAGATCTATTGTCTGTAGTTTACATTTTGAACCAGATGATTTTAGAACGGGTTTAAAAATTTCAAAACTAAAACCACATGCAGTACCTTCGATTTTCCCTAACTACCCAAAGTACATGCAAGAAGCGGCAAAAAAATCGTGTTATCGAAGATCAGAGCCGAAAAGACGCGGACCCCCAGTAACTAAATCTAGAAGTAATGCTAAAAAACTGTGTTAACTTTTAAATGAATAATAACTTATAAAAAATCTTTATAAATATAGTCACAAGTAAATCACGAATCGATCCAGCAACCCTTAAAATTAGTAAGTATGAGTGTATTAAGTTTTGCATTTACACTTAAAGCATTTCAAAGTTTCCTACTGTAGTGTCACGCAAAATTCGGAAAATAGGACGTTAAGTTTATCTCAGACATCGAGTCCAAATGAGGCTTCTAATTTAGCAACGAATGACGAAAATAATGACAACAGCAATGAAAATAATGAAAACAACAATGAAACTAATTCCAACACAAATTTGTACGTTGTATTTTATTCATATTTATTTGATCATAACATTTAAAATTTTGATTTATCAGATTGCATTCCGCCATTCACGACCACAGTTTGTTATTCAAACAACTAGAGCCATCAAATGAAACACAAAATGAAAAGTCAACTGCAGGCAGTAATGTTGTAATTGATCAGACACTTAAGAAAAATATACATAGTAAGAAAAATTTATTGATTCAACTTTAAATACTGGTATTAATTATAGACATCCGTTTTAGGTTTTAATGAATTACCAAAACGTGGACGTCCAGCTATGTCATACTCGGAAGTAAGAAAGCAACTGGCTTGTTACAAGAAAAAAGTATGGCGTCTAACTAAACAAGTCGAAAAACTCACAGAAAAGAATAAGAACCTTAAAGATCAGTTGAAAGAGAAACAGAAGTGTGGACAAAATGTAGCCATAAATAATACCAACAACAAAAAATTCTGTACTGTATTTTGCATTTCTGCCGATGTTGAAAATGGAACGTAGTGTAGTTGGGATGCTTTATGACAATGTGATATTATTACAACATTTTTTGTTTGTTTTTTTGATCAGAAAAAATTTGAAAATACACAAATTATTTGCTGTTAAATTTATTCAATATTGACTGTATGTACATTTATTTACTTCCAAGAATTCAGTTTTCTTGCAGGAACAAAATCAAAAGCCTTCATCCAACTTCTGGTGTTTTTCAGTGTTAAAACAATTTTGAAAATTTGATCTAACGTTAGTGCTTTTTTCACTGGACCCCAACTGTAACAAAAAAATTTACATTAAATTTATTCGAAGTAACTAAAAATGAAAAAGGACAGAAATCTCACTGTAAGTATTTCTCTAGTGGGAGTTTGGCTGTTCTTAACCCTTCCTTCTTAGCTTTAGCCAACGTCACAGGAACACTGGGACCGCGATCCACTAAACCTCCAATTATGTAAACGTCTTCGTAATTAAAATCGTGCAAGTCATTTCTGCTGTCCGGCGTGAGATAAACCAATTTTTCTCTGGGGAAAATGTCCATGTAAGTCAAATCGCTCACATTCACCAAACACCTGTCCGTCCTTAAATTGCCAATTGCTTTACAAAGTTTTTCGTTAAAGATGGACTTCGGTGCCAAATTACAGAAATAAAGATCAAACGGGTCCTTATTTACTTTATTTGCACCGTAAATTTCCTTAACTTGTTTGACGCAACTTGAAATCTCGCGACTATTCATATGTTCGCTGTATCCAAAATCCAAAACTAATTTTTGGCCAAATACAATGGAGTTCGCTACGTTTGAATTGTAGAAACGGTTCATTATGGGCTTGTTTATTCGTATGAACGGCGAGTTAAACCTGAGACCGTAATTTATATGAGGATTGGCTTCACGAACTTCGAGTCGCTGGAAATATTTCACCTCGTTGTCACGTTTAATCTTTTTCTTTTTCTCTTCTGCCAATTCTATTGTCTTAAGATATTTATAAAAGCTGATTCGTTCGTATCGTTTGCTTAAGTTTAACAAATTGTCCCAATATCTTTCCGAGATTTTATCAGGTATAAAAAATTCTCCCTCTTCTTTGAGTAGTTGCATCTCCAACGTGATCATTTTCTTCCTTTTAGCCAAATTGACTTCATCAGTTGTAGTAAACGTGCTGGTGCTGTATAATGACGACTGCAGACGTTCTTTTCCTCTGATTGCACGTAAAACAATCAGATTGTCACGGAGGAACTGTTGCTTTATGCCATGACTCACTTTCTTAACTGTAAAATACATTTTGCAGCGAGATCTCAGCATTGGTTTCAACGACGAGGCCATAAGCATGGGCATGGCCCGCATGGGTATTGCGCCTAGACTGGAAGCCACCATGCGGCCAAAATTAGAAGTTCAGTTCACACAACTTTATTTACAAGTCAGTTTAAGTTTAATCTTTTTTATTCAACACTATTTCACTTTATATTTATTCAAAGCGAAGACCGAACATTTTTCTCGTAGGAACATGTTTAAATGCTATATTCCAATTTTTTGTATTTTTAAGCGTTAAAACAATTTTGAAAACTTGATCCAAAGTGAGTGCTTTGCGGCCTGGACCCCAACTGTAACAACAACAACAAAAAAAAAAAATTAATTATTATTTTACTTAATATTCAACACTATGTCATTAATTTCACCGTAAATATTTTTCCAGAGGAAGTCTGGCAGTTCTCAAGCCTTCCTTCTTGGCTTTGGCCATCGTTAGAGGCATATTAGGATGAAGATCAACCAATCCTCCAATTATGTAAATATCCTCATAATTATATTCATGCAAATCATTGGTACTGTCTGGTGTGAGATAAACCAAATTTTTTTTCGGGAAAAAGTCCAAATAACTTTCCTCGCATGAATTCACCAAACATCTGTTCGTCCTTAATGTTCCTATTGCTTTGCACAATCTTTTATCAAAGTCGGAATTCCGTACCAAATTACAGAAATGAAGGTCAAAAGGATCCCTGTTCAATTTATTCGCACCATAAATTTCTTGGATTTGTTTGACACAACTGCTAATTTCGCGTCCAGTCATATTTTCCGTGTAACCAAAATCTAAAACGAGTTTTTGTCCATGCAAAACGGAGTTCACTATATTAGAATTATAAAAGCGATTCATTGACTGCTGAGTTATGCGCAAGAACATGGAATTCCTTCGTAGTCCGTAAATAATGTGAGAAGTGGCATTACGAGCTTCGATTCGTTGTTGATATTTAATCGCGTTTTCTTGCACGGTTTGCTTCTTTTTTTCTTTTGCTAATTCAATTTTCTTCAGGTATTTATAAAAATTAATTCTTGTAGTTTGATTGTCAATGCTTAGTAACCTTTCCCAGTTATGAGCAGCCACTTTATGAGGGATGAAAAATTCTCCCTCTTCTCTCAACAATTGCATCTCCAACTCGATTTTTTTTCTTTTCCTCATTAGGCTGTCGTCTGTAATGTGATACAGCGATCCTGATCCCATTGCATATAAAACGCTGCGTTTTCCGGTGAGGAATTTCTGTTGAATACCACAACCAATCATCAGCCTAGTTAAAAACTGCATTGCAATTCTTCTAATCCGCAGTTTCTCGTAGCGGTTGATGCAGGTGATGTTGATCAAGATTGAGAAACGACTTGTGTAAAGTTTCGACAGGCAAAGATTGGTTTGGAGGGTTAAATCATCCGCAAATTCACAGTAGTGATGATCGAACCGCCATTTTGATAAGCATGCGTGCTGCAGGATTTCTCTAAAAGGTGATGCTCTCCTGTAGTTTGCGCGCAGGCCGCACTCAGGAAGGAATCATCGATGTTATTCAAATCTGCCAAAGATGGGACTCTACAGCAGAGAATCATAAAATATAATGAGATGAGAAATGGATGTTGGTAATGAGAACGAAAAAAAAAGATGAAAAACGCTTACAACTGCGGAAGATTTAGACAGAAATTGAAATCGCATGGGAGGCAACTAAAAGGCAACTAAAAGTTAAGTTTTTAACAATTTCGTTTTTATTAATTTGTTTAATTGTTTTATTAGTTTTTAATAATTTTTAATATTTTTTTAAAATTAAAATACAATATTGAAAAAAATCAAAATATTATAAAAGTATGCATGTTAAAGAAATAAAAGTGTTTATTGACTTAAAACCCGGTACAAATTATTTTAAAATAACAATTGTGCTACTATGCCGCAATATCGAGGGCGCTCAAGTCAATAGAGTAGCTGCACTAAAATTCATTAAAAATCGCAAAATTTTCATTTCTGATGACAAAAACCAATAAATTCGAATTCTGGAGATAAAAATATACCGTACTGGTACCCGATCATTTTTGGTAATTTTTACAAATTACATTAAGGTTTTTTAAATTTCTGAATATTGGTGAAATTGATAGAAGACGACTTTTCATTTTATGGAGTCTAAAAAGAAAATCTTTCTGGGGTTTTGTGAGATGCTTGAACAGATAACCTACCTTTTTAATTGGTAATTATCTTTCCATTTGCAGTTTTATCGGTAATTCCACATACCGTATACGGGCTGTAATTTTTAATTTTTTTTTTTTTTTTTTATAATGGGCGGTATTTTATTTTACCTATTTATATGGTACTGGTACCATATTACTAAAATCAGCGTTTTATATTTTGGAAAAAATTTTGAAACAGTTACTAAAATTCACATTTTTAAACAGAAAAATACAAGTTTATAAATTACAGATCAAATATAAAGCTAGTTATTGTTAGGGGAAATACTTCCCCCGGAGAATCCTGGCGAACCGTTTCCTCCCCAATCTCCTGGCAAAATGTCTGGTGAACCTTCAGGCAAGACTTCAGGTGAGCCTTCAAATTGATAGTCTGGGGTTTCAGGACTGTGCGCTTCAGGACTGTGCGTCTCAGGACTATGCGTCTCAGGACTGTACGTCTTAGGACTGTACGTCTCAGGACTGTGTGTCTCAGGACTATGCGTCTCAGGACTATGCGTCTCAGGACTATACGTCTCAGGATTGTACGTCTCAGGATTGTACGTCTCAGGACTGTATGTCTCAGGACTGTACGTCTCAGGACTGTGTGTCTCAGGAGTGTGCGTTTCAGGAGTGTGCGTTTCAGGAGTGTGCGAATCAGGACTGTGCGTTTCAGGACAGTGCGTTTTAGGACAGTGCGTTTCAGGCCCGTGCGTTACAGAACAGTACGGACAATGCGTTTTTGATGAATGTGATGGGTACAATGGGTGGCTCGGGCGATGGTGGTAGAACGGCTGACTTCCATGAGCTTTTGAAAGAAATGATAGTTATTGAGTAAGGTATTTACAATGGGCCTGCCATATCAGCGGTTTCGCTTTCCGCGGTTTCTGGTAGGTGTGAAACGTTTGAGACTTATGTATACAGTATAATACCGGTATAATGAGGTAAACCATCTGGCTCTTCTGGATGTCGATGTTGATGTGGGTATCTATATGACGGGAAAAGGAAAGGGATCAGACCGGTTCTTTGATGAGGCACACTGGAAGTATGATGTTGAGAACTAGTGGTATCTCGAGGAGTCGAAGAGACACGCCGTGAAGATGATTGTTCTCTGCGGTTTGTTATATCTTAGAAAATAGTAAAGAAATTATAAGGTATGATAGAATACCTCAAAGCAGACAAACAACGTTTGTTCAATTACGTTTTAAAAGTATGAGTGCAACGCATACCAATACAATAACGACTAAAATTATAACTATTGTTAATATTATATAAACAACAATCATAAATGAAGAGCTATTTGATGCTGTCGAAGGATAATTTTTCTGTGTTTGAATAGCATGTTCACTGGCATAGTACAACCATTTTGTGTACAAACAAATGTTGTAAACATTAACAATGAAACTAGAGCAACAATATTTTTAATAATAATTATATTTTACATTTTATTTATATTGTGAAAAATTAAATTATCAAATAAAAATTTAGTAGATTTGCTGCATTTATGATGTTGCAATACTTTCTTCTTCTGAAGATGTTTGAACTGATGGCAAATCCGTGGTATTTTTTTTTTTACTGGTGGAAGCACCGCGGCCTAAAGTGTAGAAACGTCAAAATGTTTTAAAAAGGTAGTCATATACCATAGCTAGGATTTAGCATCTTAATGGCATTAAGATGGTTTAATAAATCTAAGTCTAACCTATCCCAAAATAATAGGGTCCATGAAGGAAACGCCCGAATTGTCGTTTACTACTTGTAGATGCTGCTGCTGACGACGTTGAATAATCATCATCACTAATGTAAACAGGTGTAGAAATATTTGTAAATATTCTCGTTTCATCAGGCTGATTTCGAGCAGATTTACGAGCTGCAAAAAAAAAAAAAAAAAAAAAAAAGATTTGTGTTGCTCTGTAAACGTCTAGTTAAAATTTATTCAGCTAAATTTATTTTTACCTCTTATGCATAACACTATTATAATAAGAACTACTATCACAAGTACTGTAAATATTATAAGAGTAATTACTCCAGAGTTCATATGTCTAAAAAAAATAAAAACAATTTGTATTCACATCTTATAGTCAACCATTCATAACAGTGTAGTAATACAACTTGCCACAACCAAGTTTTAGAATCTCCATTATTGTTTGCAATAATGATGATGTCACGTCCGAGATTGCAAAAATGAAGTTTAGTGTCAAGAATCATTTCAAGATTTTGAACTTAATGCATCAATTCTAGTTTATTTCTAATTTATTGCTCCAAGATTCCAGTTAAAATAGTTTTTTTTTTTTTGTAAATACAGGTACATGTAATTTATAGAAAATGTCTAGCAATTAATAATTCTATTACACATATTATTGCAGACAAACAGAAACCAGCTAATAGTACTATAAGTGGACCAATAATGTGGCCAATTGAAATTTCGGTAAAGGCTTGAGCACTTGCACATTGTTTTGAGTTATCTAAGTAATGTTTGACTAAATATCCATAATAACCAAGCTCCTTAAGGTAAATAATCCTGCAAAGAATAACGAATTTTTACTGGGATTGGCATTAAAAGCTTTATTTACTTTTGCATATTTTCTTTCTTTCCTTACACATTATTTTTGTTATGGTACAGTATTTTAGCCTCATGAAAGACAAGAAAATGTGCTATAAATAATAAGTTTAACTTACTGTATGTTGATATAATTTTTATACAAAAATTTTTTCGAATAAGCCATTGCTCCTTTGTCTTTAGATGATTCACCAGGTGCAAAAGCAAAACTGCAATTGTGTATGTTTACCATGGCGTTGATTTCAGTCACAAATAATCCTGCTTTATTGTTGTAGACAGTTCTGACTCCATCTTCGAACCCATGTGCTATCGAAAGGGGTTTATTTCGGTTCACAAGTTTCCATGCTGTTTGTTGAGTTACATCTTTGGAACTCTTTAAATAAAATGCAAATTTAATTTGAAAGAGTTGGAAATTGATATTTTGACAATTGATGAATTACTCTAAATTTATCCAATAAGAAAGTTCCTGATATAATAACAGGAAAATATTCCTGCTTTCGCATCATATCATCAAAAGATTTGAAGGGAACTTTGTCTGTTGCAACCGCAAACACTGCTGTTAAAAGACTGCTGTAATATATCATAATTATTGAGGCAGAAAGAAGATATGTTATTAATATAATCTTAGTAGAAATTGCAGTGTGGAAAAAAGCTGATGGAGCATCTCCACCTAGACCAAAAATAGAAATTAGTTATAATTAAAAGTGAATATTAGAAGTATTCATGAAAGAAAACCGTTTATTTCAAATACATTCTTCTAAAACAATTTGCTTACGACAACTATTGTTCGATTAAGATAAATTCCAAGAAGCTTCAGCGATTACTAATACTTTTTCAGCTCATTTTAAATTCATTAGCAATAAATTTATAGGGATATAGGAATCTGTGGCCATTTTATGGTACTAACTAGTAAGAACTCATCACTTTTTATTGCATAGTTTTTTGAACAATTGGTAAACTCTGATTGCGATAAACACTTTTTGATAACATTCTGGAATTTTATGGAGATTATTTAATCCAGTTGAAAAGTGTAAGAAATGTTTTTGAAAAGACTAGTCACAGGAAGTCACAGATCTTTCCTTTGCAACAAAAGATTCGTAGGGGCAGCATCATGCTTGGAAGTCAAACTTCCCACTTAACCCTTAAAGTACCAGCTAGTGGATAAACATCCACACAATTCTCTGGACAGAGATAAAAAATAGAAATTTTTTTTTTTTTTTAAATATGAAATTTTGCAAGTTTGACTCTCTTGTAATGAACTAATCATTTTTGTAATTTTATATCAATAAATTACTTAATTATGAAATTATTAGCAATTAATGATTGCTGCCCCTGAAAATTTAGCATTTGAGAGTAGAGTGGCTTCACCTACACGACTAATTAAAAGGGGTTTAAAAGGGGACTCTTCTGTGTTACTAATGCATGACATTGTGGATGTTTATCCACTACCTTGGGGTTTTACAGAGATTTTTTCGTTGGTACTCTAAGGGTTAAACCTCTAAGCTTTATAGATTTTTGCTGACTACCAAATTTTGATTGGGAAGAGCGAAAGTAAAAAAAAGTCGGAAACTGACAATTGCTGAGGGCGGCAATTTTATGTCAGTTTTATAAAAAAAAAAAAAAAAAAAAAAAAAAAACTTAGCTGAATCAGATTTTAAAGCTATTTTCAAGAGAAGTTACAATGCTTTAGAAAATAGTGTACCAGTGAAATCTTTAGTTTACTCCATCATGAATATCGTACGGTTTAACTACTGTGTATTTCTTTTACCTTCTATAGTTACGATCGGCCAGCAATACACAAAACTGTTGTTACTTTGACTCATATTTTCTGTATTAAATATATTATTGGTCTTTTTATAATTTTCATATCTAGTAAGCGGTTTAAACTTCTTGTTGTTTTTTCGATTTGCGTTCTGTTTGAAAATATGAACGCAAGTAACTAAAAGAAGGTTTAAAACAAAAATGCATAGCCATAAGTTTCGGTTAAATGGTCTGAGAAGAGTTATCAAATCCCACGATTCAGAGTCAGGTATTCGGTAGAGAATCATCATCGGAAAAGCGTAAAAATCGCTCGAAAAAAAAACTTCCTCGTGTCTTTCAGGTGTGCCTGTTAAGCCAACTCCGATGTCTATTAACTGCAATGAAACGTATAGTCTCTAAAATCACGCAATTTGCTCTCTTACGTTATTTACTTTACACATTGCACTTACATTATTTTGTATGTCTTTTATTATGCCAGTCCACGTATCATTGGTTAAAGTTCCATATTGACCATCATCAGGAACAATCAATTCAAAGCTTAATAAAAAAGAAAACACAAAAGAAGAAATAGTTTCTAAGTTTTGCAAAAAATTTAAAATGCATTTTAAGCAAAATTGGATTAATTACGTTACCTTAAATTTGCTACTTTAGATAGAACAATTAAAAATTCATCCAAATATCCCTCAAGAATCGGGCCATTTTCAGTTACATTTAATTTGACAATTGGATCATACTATAAAATGACAATTGGTTGTAGTAAAGTTCACAAATTACTAAAATTAAATTGTACTAACTTCAGCTATTCCTGCTTTTATAATTGGAAGTTCAATAGAAATTTGCCTTTCTTGAATTAAGGTTATTTGTCTATTTTGCATGCTCCAAAAAGTGCTTGACCCTTTTAGTGCCCAAGACACTGCTTTATAACTATAGGACTGAATTTGATTTTAGTATACAATTTGAAAAGTTGTATTAGTTTCAAGTTCTGCAATACCTCGTTATTTTGTGTTGCAATGAAAATTTTAAAGTTATATCCCGAAATTGGAAGTATTTTAAAGTTTTCAAGAGCTTCAGTACTATTTGATAATATCACAATCCACGATTTTGCCAAATAATACAAATTATTTTCTAACTAAAAAACATTTTTTTATCAACAGTAAAGAATAAATCACAAAATATACCTTTTGCCAACTATCTTCATATAAAAATAGAAAGCAAGAAAGATTTTCTAATGCTGCAGTATTGCCACTTGGGATTTCCTTAGCAAAAATATTTACAAAAATTGAGGATTGGGAGAAATGTCTTAAAATAAATTCTGCAAAGTAAAAATATTGCTGTATTACAGCCAGACGTTTTGTATGACGTTGACCATTAGAAATAGTTGGTTTAACCTTTTTCAACAAATGTTGTTTGAATTCCCAAGTTATGACATCTTAAAGCTTTGAAAACATCATCAAGAAAAGTAAATATGTGAACGTGACTAGAAATACTCAAGTCCGCACTTCTAACATTAGCACAACCTTTTAGTGTTAAATTATGATTGATTAGTAGTGAGATATTGGACGTACAGTACAGTATACTGTATATAAACTTGTTACCTAAACTCAGTATGAAAACTGTTCTAAATGTCAACATTTTCAATTATATCGCGTGATAGATGTTTATCTATAGTACAGATCAGATCCTAGGTAGTCATGTAAAGATGAATTCACTTTAAATTTTATCTCAACTTACCTTGACATATTGTACTTGTTTTTGATGCAGGGTACCACTTAAAAATCGAGTAGCGATATTAACTAAGCAAACTAAGCCATTTATCCACGTCGTAAGTGCAGCACTAATTTTTCCTGTTCTGTTCGACATCGAACAGTTATGTGTGTGAAATAAGAAATGACGAAGCTTTCTATATAGTAACTCGGATAATTGTCACGCTCAATAACAATTTCGTATCTCATTTATCTTTAATGCCAACCATGATGAAGAAAACAGATAGGTCGTTTAAGGTAACCCCAAACCAATATAATGATTACTTCCAACTAGAATTTAGTTGCTAAATTATTGCGATTTTAAAATTGTAATAATAACAATAATGCTGTGTCCATTAAACTGTACTAAAAAGAGGAAATGTGATAGACGTACTTAATTACATAAACAGGACTGTATTTTTCAATGTTTTGAGTAAAATAATAGTTCCATTTACGGTAAAGTGTTGTGGTACAATTCGTTCAATTACAATTTGCTTCCAGGGAATTTTCTTGTATTGCACGAAAGCCACTTATTTATAGTAACTTAATGGTTTTGTTTTGGAAATAGAATACAGTTGGAATAAATGCAATTGAGTTATGAATTACGATAAAAATGATCCTTCAATTGCTGCTTTGAGAATGGTATTGTTCAAAACATGTTGATCACGAACTTGGTCGAAGTGTAAAGTGATCCGCGTCATCAAATAAACTACACTGCACTGTACGCCATTAATTAGGGATTGTTATTGAGGAGTGGTTTGAAATTAAAATAATATTAGGCTAATGTTAGACAGCTTAATAAAAAAATAAAAGTTTATTTTCTATTTACAAAATAAAACTACAAATTACATTTGCAAATTAATTATAAGATATGGTATGATACTCATGTATGATTAGCTTTTCTCGGTCTAACGATGTAAAACAAAATGCATTACAATTTTGATCAGGGGTAATATAAAAAAAAATTCTAGTCTAAAGTCATGCAATTACTTGATGACACGAGACTAAAATATTTTCCCTAATACTACATGAGAAGATAAAACTCTTGATAGAATGAGAGTGTGGAACATTGTGGAATATTCCAAGTACATTATACATATAGTATAAGTTCTTGCGTCACTGATATCCGAAATATTGTTTACTTCTGTTGATAATTTTACAGTATCCCACGCAAATAGTTGTAATGATTGTTATTTATTTTCCGTAGGCTAATTAATCTTTTTTTTTCTCACAATATATCATCTTAAAAACTAACGATGAGTCCAAACGTTAATCAACTGTGCAATGCTAATAAGCAATGTATTTGTTAATTAACCTTGAGATTGACAATATACCCAAACCAAAGTTGTTACCGTATATAATCTTAATATCATTAATTTTGTATAAATTAAGCGGACAGATAATCTTTTGTCACATAATAAATCATCTTGTAAGCTAGTTTGGTAATAAATCAAACATTAATCAACTAACGGTGCACTTCACATTCCTAATCTGACCTTGAAGCTGACATCACTTGCTGTAGTAACAGCTGTATTATTTTTATCATTCTAAGTTTTTAATTTTAATTTTATACTTTTAAATAAGTTTTAAAAAGTTGACATGTTAATTTATTTTAACGTAACTTATTTAGTGGGCGTTCTCCTTTAATGTGCTATTGATAATTTATTTTTTAATCAATTTGCAAATGTAAACATCTCGGCAATTGGCATCTCACCCCTTTTCACACTTGAAATTCTCTTAGTGGTAATTTAATTTGCTAGTAAAAATATGAGTGGAAGTTAAACACAAATGATAAATGAAAATTAGATAAAACAATTAAGCAATCTACAAAAGGTAAAACCTATTTTATTTTAAACTTGTGTTTCGTGTCGGTGCAAGCCAAATTTCCAGCTGGCGTTTTTCTTACACGATTGTGACACATAAAATGAAAACGATTTATTTTCTGCCATTTTTATTCGTGATTTTTGAAGGCAAGTTGCTAGATTATAATTACGGCTTTTATGAACAATTAGAGTGTAAGTACTTCTTTTTAATTTTAAAGTTTTGCTCATTTCAAAAAGAATTTATTGCACTGCTATAGCATATAGGAACAAAAGTCAGAATTTACCGAAAAGCTTCTTGGCTGATTTAAGAGGTACCATACACTTAATGTAATTTACAAATATTGTACCGTACGGTAACACTTTGATTTATTTTTGTTTTTCAAAAACTAGAAAAGATAATCTCTGAAAATGGTTGCAGTTGCAAATACTGCTATTCTATTGAAACGGAGGAAGTAGGTTATGTAGCTGCGCTAGACAGGTGTGAAGCCAAATCGATGCAACTGATCGAGTTTGAAGACGACAAACCGGAAGAATTAATATTTCTACAAATGTGGTTGCAACTTATTGCGACTACAGGACCTACTGGAGGTCAGTAAATAGGAAATCATTGTTTTCAATCGTACGGTACTGATCTGCCACATTTTTCTGTCAGATATTTTCACTGGCGCTAGGGCAAATGGTGCTAAGGAAAATTTTACGTGGGAGACCACAGGAAAACAGGTTCAACGTTGGACCAATTTGATTCCTTGTTTAGATGATAAATATAACAAGGGGATGATTATTCATACTGTTTTAAACCACACCAAAGGTTTGTTAACACAACGACATTGCATGGCACTACATGGCAAGACTCTAATAACATTTCTTTCTTATTCTAAAAAATAAGGTTATACTTTCGCTCCGGTTTTAAACAAACACATTGCGCGATTTGTGTGTCAGAGTACAGAAAACTGTGCAACTAAATCCGGCAGCAACTGCGAGTTTTTAAAATATTTGAACATGACGTGTGAAACATCGAGATCAGATACTACCCCATCAGTGGTTACTGAACCGTCAACGCCATTGGTGACATATACTGCAATTACTGATCTGACATCTGAGACCGTAGTCACTGAAACAACTACCGGTACACCAAAAACGGTAAAGGATGAACCATCTACCACATCTACGACTATACAGTCTGACCCTACGACTCCAGAGACTAATCTCACGACTACAGAGACTGATCCTACGACAACAGAGACTGAACCAACGACGACAGAGACTGAACCAACGACGACAGAGACTGATCCTACGACGACAGAGACTGAACCAACGACTACAGAGACTGAACCAACGACTACAGAGACTGAACCAACGACGACAGAGACTGAACCAACGACTACAGAGACTGAACCAACGACTACAGAGACTGAACCAACGACTACAGAGACTGAACCAACGACTTCAAAGATTGAATCAACGACTTCAAAGACTTTATCGTCTACGGATGAATCAGTTTTCATCGAATCTACAAGTGTAGTGTCTGTTCATTGTTACACACAAAAATCCAGTAAAGGTTAGAAAAAATAACTCTACCCTTAATTACTATGATAATTTTCCTTTTCCTCTTAGAAAAACTTCTTTGTGAAAATAAAACTCGCATAAAAGAACAAAATGACAAACTAAGTGAAATGCAATCTCTATTTAATGAAACTACTAGCGAGAGTCAATTAGAAAACTACTTTAAAGAGCAAAGTAATTTGATTGGTGAAAATATGACGGAAGTGTGGCAAGATATGGACTCGGTAAACTTATGGTTTCGGTTCTGAACAATCGTTGTCATTTATTTACTTTTTTCTTTTTTGCAGTCGGTAGTTTTCAAAGAGGTAAATAAAATGATCAATCTTGTCGAAAATAACACGAAATGGGTACCCACAAACAAAGAGTGTCGCAATTTTAGCGTGTTCACTGAAAACATAAGTAACGTTGCTCAGACGTGATGTCTATAACAGAGAACACAAAGTTTAAACTTCATTTTATCAATTTTCTTTAACAGTTGTACGATTCAAAGTCGCCACACTGTCATTTTTCGAAAATACGAAATTTGTTTGGAGTGATAGTTCAAAACATAATTGGACGTCTGCAATTACAATACCGAAAACCCTAAGCCACAGTATTGATAATGATGATGAAAACTTTGTACTGGTTGGTGCTTTGTACAAAACATTGCATAATATTTTAGAAACCAAAGACAAGTAAGGATTGCAAACAGTTTAATGTAAATAGAGTGAAAATACAATCACTTGTTCTATTAAGCAATTGGAAAATCGAATCTCCAATATTTACCTGTAAACTGGGAAACGAAGAGGGTGACATCCAAAACTTTACGAACAACGCAGTAGTTATCACTTTGCCATTGATAAAACAAGTACAGAAGGATCTCAAGTGCGGGTTTTTGCATAATCACAGTTGGAGTTTGACAGGTTGTATAGGAATTGGATGGAATGAAACTCACTTCAACTGTTCGTGCACGCATTTAACTAGTTTTGCACTGTTAATGAACGTTGACGTTGAGGTTAGTAGTTTATTGACCATTATTTAATGCATTCTATCGTGATTATTTCATTTTTGATCTTTGCAGTATAAAGAAACGGATGTAGAATTCATTTTAACCGTTTTATGTGCAACAATATCAATCTTTTGTGAAGTTTTGACAATAGTTATTTTTCAATACTTTCAGTGAGTGATTTTATTGACGTAAATACTTCATTCAAATGTTTAACTTTTATTGAACAGGTCACTCTGGACACTTCGAGCAACCATTACAAAGAATCTTTGCTTAACATTAAGTGCGGGAACTTTATTCTTGTTGATTGGATCAAAACAAGTGTCAAACGAAGTAACTTGATGTACCTAATTTAATCTTCTGAAACCGTTAATTTTCATTTTTGTTATTTCAGACTCTCTGTACCATTGTGGCAGTTGGTCTTCACTACTTCTTTCTGTCTGCTTTTACTTGGATGGGAATTGAAGGCCACTTCCTTTATTTACTTCTTGTCAAAGTTTTTCAGACTGAAAACAGCTACAAAGCAAGATATTACATAATTGGTTATGGTTAGTTCGATAAAAATTAAATGACGACGATCATGTGTCAATATGATCCGGTGAAATTTAAAGATTAAAATGTTATTTGTAGGCTTTCCTGCATTGATTGTTGTATTTTCTGTCGGAATTGAACCATCTGGTTATGGTAATGAAAATTAGTAAGTCAAGATCAACCTCAAACATTGCTGTTTGATGTTTATTTTGTGATAAATTTGTTATTCACTTTGCAGTTGTTGGCTTCGAATGAGCGATAACTTTAATTGGGTTTTCTTGGGACCGGTTATTTTAATCATTATGGTTCGTAAATAGACTTGTTATATGGTATCACTCTAATTAAAAAATCATTACACAGTTTTTTTTCTGATTTTATTTTAGTTAAATATCATCTTCCTATTCCTGGCAATACGATCTGCAGCATCTGTAAATGTTTTAAAATATGAAAAATCATCTATAAAGATCAAGTAAAGTGCAAATTTGAAGTGATTATTTTATTTTTTTTTTCAATTTTTTTTTTCGTATTTTATAAAATCATATAGGAAATACATCAAAGGAGCAGTTTCTCTTACAACTTTACTCGGAATCACTTGGATATTTGGCTATTTGAACTTTCTGGATGAAAGCAAAATTAGTACTTACTTTTTCATTATCTTGAATGGCTTGCAGGTAAGTCATTACCTTAAATTTCTAAGAAATTGCGTATTCTTCTCCCTGATATCGATTTTCTATACTATACGTATCTCACATATCAATACAAATTGGTCGAGCTTACTAACCTTTTCCCCAGAAAAACGATATTTCCTATAAACAAAAGTAAAACAAAAAATCAAACTTCCAAAAATGATTATTAATAGATATTACGGTATCTAGAATTGTTCACTGGAAGTTAAAGTCTAATTTTATCATATTTTTTATTAAAATCCAGGGTTTATTTATATTCACTTTCCACTGCATAAATAACGAAAGTGTGAAACGAGAGCTGATGAGGAAATTTTTCAGTAAATCAAGTTCTTTCTGGAAACATCAGCTTTCCGTAAGCCAATATAACTCTCTTAATCTTTTCAATATCTAATATACTTTTATTAATAGCAGAATACTAAAATTGGTAGTATCAGCGTAAAAACCCAAAGCACCAATGATGAAATTAAATTGCATAAGAAGAAATGCAAAGTAACTCATGTTAATTCAACGTCATCGTCATCTTCGTCTCAAGGAACTAGTAGCAACATTCCTTTTTCAACTTCCGTCAATAACCACCACATGCTGTACTGATACAATGTAACGTTTTATTTAATAAGGTTATACAGTACATGTAAAATACAATGAGATGAATCTTTACATTATTTATCTTTTATATTTGATCTTTTTTATAATACTTTTGTTTTAGCAAGTTCAATGACCATCTGGGCAATTGGCTTGATCAGTTAGATAAAACTTAGAAGTTTTTATATTTAAATCATTTAGTTTGTCATATAGTTTGATCCTTGTTTCCTCTGATAAGACCCTTTCTTTGCTCAGAATCCAAGCATATTCTGAAACAAGTGTAATAAGTAAAGAAAATACTTTACCGGTTACTTACGTATTTGGTTTCTGTACTTACGTCTGTTGAAAAACCACAAAAAGCGTTTACAGGACCAAAGAACAGCATAACTTGAATAATCAGTGTCTAGAACCCAAATATCCGTGCGCTTTGGAAAAAATATTCCTGCTAATATAGACAACTCATGAAGTTCTGTTTATTTTTTTAAAGTGTTGTTTTAGATACCCACTTGGATAAACAACCTCGAATTTAGCTGGTTCACCGGAAAATTTGGTAGCTCTACCAATTTCCACTTTCTCTTTCTTAGTCCTGTAAAAATAATTAAATAATTGAAAAAAAAAAAGATGCATCTAATTAGGAAATTTGACTTACCATTTGTTGATTCCTTTGTTTACAACTCTGGTAGCCCCACCAGGTAATTCAGAGAACTCAACTGTGACACATTTTTTACCTACTTCAAAAATAGCGAAAAATCGTTCAATTTCGTACCACTTTCCGGCAAACTAATTAAAATTAAAGAACAATGTTAACCATTAGTGAAAATAAAACTTTAGAAGAAATATCATTACAATTTAATAGAAACTTCCTCTAAACTAAATGTGGCCTTTATTTCCTAATTGGTTTAATTGATTCAGGGCAATGCATGGTTCTGTATTAATTTACTGAGAATGAAATAATGAATAATTGTGTAGAAATAAAGACAGTTTATTTATTTAATTTTTTTTTTTAAAGAAAAAATTCTTTTTTGTTGCGTAATGAAATCTTAACCCATTTTAACTTTGAGAAAGTAAAAAAAAAAATGTTGGATGTAGGCCAAGAAAACAAATTAGTTATTTGCGATTAACATTTCAAAATCCAAGAAACTTGGGCAAAAATTGACCTTCGTGGAATTTGTTCAATTCCAAGTTTTGTCCAACTTTCAAAACTTTTGGAATAAGATTTTATATTTTTTTCATTACAGAATTATAAATACCAGTGCTTGTAATTAATGATTTAATTTTTACTTTCAATTTCTTTTTTAAATTGAATTTTTACAGTTTAGTTTTAGGTAGTATTATTTATATTTTCTAGTTCTTACCTTTTCCCAATCGAAATCCGACACTACAGGATGTTCAGGACACTTTCCTGTGCCGGGAACTTGGCTTAGTACTATTGTAATGCCAAGTGAAAACAAAACGAAGCAGAGTTGCTTTCTGTGTAGCAACATGATTAATATCTGATTGAGGATATCATCTGTGATGGTGCTATGCTCTGTTGGCTTCTTCGCTGAACTTTAGATTACGTGTTCAGCTTTAATAAATTGAACCTTGTTGCCAATAACAACGCAATCTCGATGACTTAAATTACTCTGCTCACATCGTGTTCAATTGAAACTAAGTTACTAAAAACGTGAATTATTAAGAAATATTGTGTATTTTTACTCAAAAAATGAATCATACACACGAAGCATACAATTTTTTTCGCCACTTATTTCAAGTAAAAAGATTTTTAAAAGTTGCATCACAGAAAAGTCAACCTTGAATTGTGGTGACTTATAAGTTTAAACACTAGATGTCATAACGAGCTGAATCTTTACGCTTTTATATCCAGATCTGAGCGCGACAGCCTCCCTGTTTGATTTGGTTGATGTACAAGGGTTGCGATGACTTTGTCTGGGTATGTGCTTTGATGGAAAACGTTAATGACATATTTACTTTAAATTTTTTTGTTTTCACAATTTACTGTTTATTCATGCACTTGTTATTGTTAAGTGTGAATTTGTTTGAAAATAGTGTAATCGTATTTTATTTTACACTATTTTTAAAAAAATATGCCTAATAAAAAATCCAAATCATTAGTTACTAGAATCATAAAAATAATAAAAGTAATAAAAATTTATGCTGTGTTGTGTGTGCAAAAAAAATAATTAATAAATATAAAAAATAAAAAATAACACCACTGCTAGTTGCATTTAATATCAAATATAAAGCGTAATTAAAAAAAAAAAAAAAAAAAAAAAAAAAAGTGCATAATCTGCTACATTCCATTTTTTGCTACAGAATGGCGCTGTTTGTCATCGTGAACTACACTCGATCGACTCGATCCGGGGTGGACTTTGGGATGTGATGACATCAGTGGGAAATTTAGACCAGACGTTAATAAAAACAACATACTTTGTCATATTTAATTTCTTAGCTGGGATTTTGAACCCCTTCTGTACATTTTACTAAAAGTAACCAGTTACAATGACGAATCATTTTAAATTACAGTTTCCAAATCCAAATTCCAATCCAACTACCAAACTTCCCCGCAAACTTCCCAGGCGAGATAGTCCAGGAGTCGTCAGTCTCGCTAGGACGGGAGTACAAAGGTTCCAAGTAAATTTGCCACCTAGTGACAAGTGCTTCAATTTTGGACTAATAGTAAGAATAAATTAGTCCAAGCTTCAACTAATATAGAGATTACTTTTTTTTTGGCATTACTTCAATTTTGATATTTTTGCATTGAAATAAGAGTGAATTATTATTACTGGGGGTATTTTTTGGATGAGTATCATGTGTATTTAAATTTATTTCGTTCTCTAAACGATGTTCTCGTTAAATTTCAATTGCACATAATTTGCAAATGTTATTTAAAAAAAAAATGGCAAGTATTTTGTACTCATTTATGTTATCAGAAGTAAATTAAAATAGATGTATAACAAATCATAAACTGTGTAATTTTTTCCCCTTTCCGTAGGTTGCATCACCTGCATGCAATTTACGAAAAATATCGATGTTACGATATTTCGTATCGATTTTCAAGAATTTCTTAGAATT
>JAQFZP010001368.1:0-20009 GCA_034695745.1 Geophilus truncorum | reverse complement strand
TCTTTCTAAACTGAAAACTTGCAGAGATATTGAAGTTTTTCTAAAAATTTTGGCCGTATTCACCCCGTTTTACGGTAATAACTTTCATTTATTAAAACTAAGTCCACCAAAACTTGAGAACTGTGTTCTCTAAAACCTTTCTGATTGTAAAAATAACCCCTTAGTCAATTTGGGTCAAAATTTCAATGTCGTTTACTTTATCAAAATAAGTCAAATTTGGCCTCGAAGCAAACCTGCATACTAAAAACTCCCATTTAATCTCAATAAATAAAAATAAATACCATACCGTACCGCCGTAATACCCCATACTCCAGCCTTATACGGTACTATTCTAACATAATGAATCAAGTTATTGACAACTAGCATCTAACTGGACACAGAAAAACACAATTTTAAGTATTTCAAGATTATTCTTTTGTTGTGGTAAATGTTGTATAGGAAGAGGAAACAATCAGAATCAACACAGGCATTTGCAATCTAGCTCATTGCTGACAAGTGAGATTAACATTTCCCTCACTTGGCCGTAGGCTGGTGATGTATTGTTTGTTCGTCGCTCTGGGATTCATTCCAACGAGCAGTCGAGATTATTCAAAAAACAACTTGGAGCAGCTACTATGGGTTGTTTCCCAATTTCTTTTCGCGCTTAGGCCAGACGCTCACAATACAGCGCCCAGTTTCCACATCCCCGTCACACTCATAGTACTAGATAAATAGTTAAATACTTATTTTCAAAACACTTATTATATTTCATCAAAGTATTTTATTAGTAATATTGTTAACAAATTATATAAATTTGGAATGTTTTTTAACTCATGATTTTAGCGAATGACTTAACAATGTAGCCACACTATTTTTCGTTAACAAGTTCTTGGGCCACTTTAGCAATATTGGAGGCACTCAAACCATAAAGGCTTATAAGTTCCTCTGGAGTACCACTTCTGGGAAGCTCTCGAACTGCGATTTTCTTTAGTGTGATTCCCGATGCAGAGGCAACAGCGCTCAAAACTGCATCGCCAAGACCACCTAAAAAAAAAAAAAAAAAAAATCAAATAAGATGCTTTTCTTTTCCAACTTTTAAATATTTTCAGTACCTTCGGGATAATGATCTTCAATGGTAATAATTTTTCCTCCGACTTGTTTTGCATTTTCCAAAATAGCTTCGCTGTCGATCGGTTTAATAGTAAACGGGTCCATAACTCGAACATTCAAACCTGGAGAATTGAAGTCCGTAAGATCAAGGATTTAAAACAATTTTGCAATTAAATTACCCTTTTTAGCCAATTCGTCCGCAGCTTTAATAGCTTCGTGTAAAGTGATGCCAGCACCAATTAAAAGCACCTTATCGCTGTCGCTTTTACGCACCACCTAAAGAAAAGAAATTACCGGTAAATAAAGGTAAAAATAATTATAAATTAAAAAAACTTACCTTGGCTTTTCCAATTTCAAACTTCTCATTATTATCGAAAATGACAGCAGTGTTAGGACGAGACGTACGAATGAAGCAAATGCCGTTCTTGTTGGCAGCCAATTCGCAAGCGCGTTCAGTGGAAACGCCATCAGAAGGGTAAAACACCACTGACCCAGGAATGCTTCTAAACATGGCTAAATCCTCAAGTGCCATTTGAGATGGCCCGTCTTCACCTATAAAAATAAAACAAAATATTTTTATAAAAAAATAATAAAAGTAAAATGCAAATTTCAAACTAACCGATCGAAACTCCAGCATGAGAACCCACACATTTGATATTAGCTTGAGATATAGCACCCATTCTCAGTTGATCGAAAGCACGAGTGAAAAATGCAGCGAAAGCGCTTACAAACGGCACTGTGCGTCCACGAGTGCCACAACCAATGGCGACTCCCAACATGTTTTGTTCGGCGATGAAACACTCGACGAAGCGATCGGGAAATTCCTGAACAAAATGAAATATTAAATTTATGTTTATAAAAACTTGAACGTGGTACCTTTCGGAACTTATCGGAATAAGTAGAATTTTTAGTGTCTCCATCCAACGCCACGATTCGGTTATTGTTTCTGCCTAGCTTGGTCAATGCAGTACCGTAAGCTAATCGAGTAGCAATCTATAAATTAAATTACGGTAAACAAAATAAGTAAATGTTAAATTTGTATATCGTAATATTTATCTACCATTTCTCCAAGCTTGTAATTTGGCGGTTCTGAAAGTTTGATGTTACTGATGTCAATTTTAGGAGCGTCTTCCACAAGTGGTTTTTGAGGAATAATTTGATTTTCTCCTTTATTTTTCAGAGAATTTTCTAAAGCTTTAATAACTTTATCGGCTTTGTCCCCGAGTGCTTTGCCGTGCCAGTTGTCCTCATTCTCAATGCCTTCGCAAATAATGAAAAATTAAAAAAAAACTCTTCATTCGTAACGAAATAATTACCTTCTAAGCCTTTTCCTTTAAACGTTTTTGCTAGAATGCAAGTTGGCTTTCCCTTCACTTCCGCCGCCGCACTGAAAGCTTTACACAAAGCTTCTACGTCATGTCCATCAATTGTGTACGTGTTCCAACTGTCAAAAGAAATACGGTAAATTAAAATCAAGTTTTATTTAATTACAAAATGAAAAAAAAAAAAAAAAATACCCAAAGCTTTCTAATCGGCGTTGATACAAATCCATGTCGTGTTGGAAAGCAGTCGGTTCACTTTGTCCCAAGCGGTTGATATCAAAAATAGCCACTAAATTGTCTAATTTATAGTGACTTGCAAACGAAAGTGCTTCCCAAATGCTTCCTTCGGCGGACTCACCGTCACCAATCAGGCAAAATACACGATAACTAGAAATTTAAATTCTAAAATTATAACATCAAGGAAATTGTAGTCAAATTATAATTTTATTACCTGGCTTTATCGAAATATTTTCCAGTGTAGGCCATTCCAGCCGCACAACTCAGTCCTTGACCCAACGAACCAGTGGCCACATCAACGAACGATAAACGCTGTAAAAAATATTACGTAATGTCAAAACGTTCTTCTTGTGTTGCGGAGAAAACAACCCCAGACAAAAAAAAACTTACTGGAGTAGGATGTCCCTCCAGATCAGAATTCAACTTCCGTAATGTTAGAAGTTTACTATGCGGAAAGAGACCTGCCTCTGCCCATGCAGCGTATAAAATTGGCGCTGCATGACCCTGAAAAAAAAAAAAAAAAAAAGAGATAAATTTTAATTTTTTTAAAAATTAAAAATTCTTAATTTATTAACCTTTGACATAACGAAACGGTCGTTGGAAGGGTCTCGGGGAACGGAGACTTTGTACCTCATGGTGTGGAAGAACAAAACGGACATGATTTCTGCTGCCGACGCACATGATGTGGGATGTCTGAAATTTTGTTACAATAAATAAACAAATTAAAATAGAAATTTAAGAGTTGCTTGTTTCGATTTAAAGTGCAGGACCGTTACGTAAAGATTCAGCTAGAGATAATAAAAAAAATTATAAAATATAAGATATCTTAACGTCACATTTATATCACGGACACACTAAATGATGCGTCGGTGCTTATTTCATTTTGTTCACCTTTAGGGAAATTTCAAGGTTATAGACACTATTATGACGCTGATTCAGCAATTTTATCAATTTTTTTTAAAAATGCAGTGACCTTAATGACCTTTAACTAAACCTCAATGATCAAAAAAAAAAATTTTTTCTGTTTCTTTCGTCTTATTCTTTTCAACTGACTTTTAGTACTAATAAAGAAAAGCCTTTCGCACGCGTCTAAAATTACGCACAGGTGTTTACTTACCCAGACTTCGACGAATTCGTAGCTTTTACGCTATGAATTCTAAGTAAATTAGCCACATCCTGTAGCTGGTCGACTTTTTCCGTAGCCAAAACCATAGTTAAAGATGCAATTTCGGGAGCGTAGAAATTACAAGCAAAGTGGTACGAGTGCAAGTCACTCAGTAAATTGATAATATGCCTTCGCACTTCTATTTAATAGTTAAGGGACTGTCCTGAGCGCTGCACACGGCGAATACTGACCAATCAAATACAAGCTCATCGATATATTCAAAAATGTTCCCAATACCTGAGCAACATTTATTTAATTTTTTTGCAAATTTATATAATTTTTTCATTCTATTTTACTTAAAATTTTACTTTTAAGTTCGTTAGATCTAAATTTTAAATTTTATTTTAAAAAAATATTTTTGTTTTAAACGCATTGTCCGCGTTGCAATTAAGGAACCGGTGGTTGGCACTTTTTTCTTTCTTTTTCTGATTTTTGAGCCGAAATGAGGCTAATAAAGTGTTATTTATGTCTTACCCTGATTTTCCTGCGTTAGTAGCACGTACGCTGTGGATTCGTAACTTGTTGGCAATATCTTTTAATTCATTTTGAATTCTCGCGTCTGGTTTGTGATAATTCGCCATTTCGCAAAGAGCACGAAAGATCGGATGTACGTGTCTGGTTGTTTAAAGAACCTTAATGACTTGAGGGGCTATTCACAAATTAACAAATATATATTGCATTTTTGAAAATAAATTAATGCGGCTTTTTTAATACACAAAAAGAAAGTAACGATCGTTTATATCTAAGTTTGGAAATATATCAAACTGTAAAAATAAACAAACATAAACACTTCAAATTTGTTTTAAAAATATAATATTATTTTAATTATTGAACATGCAGAAACTGACTTAATTTATCATAAATGAATACAGAATAGATAGATTGAATTAAATATTTGTCATTTTACTTCAGAAATTTAATTTTCTCGTTTCGGTACATCGAAAATGTTGAATCGCTTTTTCCTAATTTCCTGTTCCAAAATGGCGACCTCCAGTCGTGTTGACAGTGAAAATTCAAGCACAGAATTTACTGACGTTTTTGAGGAAATAAATAAGGATTTAGAAGGCATTTCAGAATCGAATTGTGATAACAAGTTGAAAAAGATTGAGATAAATCTTAAATACTTAACATCGGAGATTATCAAGTCTTTAAACCGGTGATTATCAAATTTAATTGTAATCGCGACCAAAAATAATCCTTTCAAAATTTATTTTTCAGGAATAAATATGCACATGAGGGCATTGCAGTAATAACAGAAGCCTTTAAATTTTCCATAGACACAAATAACCCTGTACACATTCGATTTCAAACGGAAGCGTTTAGATATTTTCGAAATTTGTGTTCTCAGGGTAAACAGTATCAAAATTTAATTGCAAAGTAAATTTCTTACGTCATGAGATTACAGATCTTCCCATTAATGAAACGATTTAATTTGATTTCTAGCATTCCCGTTTTCGTCAGCACCTCCCTCTGTACAGCAGACACTATCTTAAAAGACCACGCCAATAAAGATTTGTACATCCAATGTCTTCGATGCATAGTTCAGTTTTGGGGAAATTTGATTGTTTGTAACAGTGAGAATAAAAGATTACTGTGGATTAAACTAAGGAACCTTTTCAAGTAAAATTCTGCCTTAATTTTAAAATACCTATTAAAAAATTATTTAATTTTTGTCTTTCTAGAAATTTGCTATCGCAATCAGAAGACGAAAGTGTAATTAACTACACTAACATGTTGCTCTATAATTTTATTCTTGATGAAAAAGAGATTAATCAAGAACTTTTTGCTGATTCAGATTTATTTCTCCCTATTTGCAACTGTGTTATTGACACTTCGTCTGAAACGGAAAGCGAATGGGGGTGATTTGATTACCGAAATGACTCAGATATTTAAGTTACTGATATGTGTTTGATTTCTAGGTTATTTACATTACTGTCGCTGTTGAAAACTGATAATTTTCTGTTGAAATTGTTTAAGGAACTGTCGAATAAAAGAAGGTATAAAATTAATAAGACAAAATTATTAAAAAAAAAAAAAAATTAATATTATTTTTTAAACTTAGGCTATTTTTACTTGAAGTGATAAAAACTGCTTTAGAAGAGGAGAGAAGTAAAGTGAATCAAGAAAATATACTATTTCTTGTTGATGAGTTAAAAAAGAATTGGACCGAAATTTTAACGGCATCGGAACCAGATGTTGGTAAAATTGTAAGATTTTCTCCATCCTAAATCAATGAATAAATTGTACTAATTGTACCGTAATTACTTTTCAGGAGCCAATTGCAGTATTAAAAGTGTTGGATATTATGTGCTGTGCGTCTGCACTAGATGAGTACAGGGCGACACTTCAAAGTGATATGGAGCTTTTATCCACCATCTTACGTACGATGAGTTTTCCTAACCACATTAAGAAGAATTAAAAATTAATTTTTCTTTTTTTTTTAGATATATTGAAAAATGTACAAATACTTGGAAAAATGGGTGATAATGAATACTCACCTATTGTAAAACTATCTGCTGTAACAAATCCTGAAGAAGTTGACAAAAGTCCTATTAATGGAATGAAACGAGATTTGGTTCGGCTGATTGGAAATTTATGCTGGAAGTGTAGACGAAATCAAAATCATGTTCGCGAATTAGATGGCATTGCATTAATTCTCGACTGTTGCAATATTGATGCTCGAAATCCATGTATCCTTTATTCTTGTTAATCGTGGTCACTTTTATATTACCTAATTAGTCTTGTTATAGTTCTTAATATTTATTCAGTTATAATCCAGTGGGGAGTATTCGCTCTTAGAAATCTGTGTGAAAACAATCTGGAAAATCAAGACGTTATTAGGAATATGGAATTACTGGAGAAAGTCAATAGTAATTTACTGAACGAACTGAAAGAAGAAATGGCAAATAAAAATAGTGCGTCAGCAGCGACGACTACTGATTCGTGCACCATGAGTAGAAACTTGGAAGATATTCAAGATCTTTTCGAATAATAATACTGTAATAATTACTTATAATTTAGATTTTTGGTTAAAATAAATTATATTTGTTTTTGTTTTGTTACCTTGCCGAGTCCTACCATTACTTTTGTATGATGACTTCGCGTTTCGAGATTTGTTCCTAGATGGCGCTAAGAGCTTGTGGCATCGGATTTTAATTCGAGGTTTCTAGGGCAATTATATTCATTGAATGAAAATTTATTAAATGCAAGTGACCAGAAAAATTAATCAAAGGAGTGAGAAAAGTGCAGTAGTCGACAAACAAATCGAGAATTAATTAAAGGTGATACATCGCAAAAAAAGAGTTACAATCATTTCACTGGAAGAATAAAAAATAAATGAATGAATTTTTGATTACACCACGTACAAGTTTATAAAAATTTTATCAGACATGCTATTCACACTTAAACTGTTACAAAACCGATTAGCGATAATGGAATATTACTATTAAATAATACAATATTTATTAATACCGTAATTAATTATTCAATACTAGTTATTAATTATGACTCACATATCACTAAAATTCCCTGAAAAACTTGAGGTAAAAACGTTAGAAGAAAAAAAAATCATCCATAAAACTAATATTTTATCTTATCTAAAAAAGAATTTAAATAATACTTTTAAAAACCGGAAATAAAAAAAAACCAAACAACTCTTAAAAATATCGAATATTTCTACATTCCCAGTTCTAGACATACAAATGGCTTCTAAAAGTTTTGTTTTCGTTCTAAAAATTAATTTTTACACCAATCATCTCATCTTCTACTTGCACGAGTGCACATCCACCATTTTGATGCAAGTTTTGCACTCGACGTAACAACACCAATGAAACTTGCAATCACATCGCTCCTTCAAAGTGACCTTAAAAGTATTGTAGCCTCTGCCGCAGCACAAGAGTTTGCAACCATCCATTCCCATCGACTTTCTGTTGCAGACGCGGCCTTTTGTGCCCACTGATCCTATGGTTTTGTTGCGCATGCAGTAATCTGGCGAATCGTCGACATAGACCAGTTCCTCGGCAGTCGGCACGTTGAACTTAGAGTTGGCTACTTGCAATTTGCCACGTTTGTTGATCTTCACTTCGGTGGCGCCATCATACTTGTCCTTCAGATGATCACCGATCTCACGAAACGAAGAAAGTTGCTGCCAACATGTGATGAGGCTGCACGAACCAGAAACACCGTGGCACTTGCACGTTACTTTAGTTTTTCGTATAACAGCCTAATAAAAAAAATTAAAAAACTTGCATAATTAATCAATGCCAAATTGCTAATTTTAATGTTCCGATATGTTATTTTATGTATTTTTTATCAGTACCATTTAAATTTTGTAAGTGAATAATTTACATTTTAAACACTTTATTGCAATTTGGAGCTCATTAAAACGGCACTTTCGGTCTTGTTAGTGACTTGATATTTTTAGGGCACCCAATACGTGCGTGTATCTCAGTGCTTTCAAAATTTCAATTCCCTATTTTGACTGAAAGTATCTTTTTATCTTGCTCCAAATTTCAACAAAACTAACATTTACGTGACCATCGCTACAATGGTTACAATTCATTGCTTATCCCTTAATCCAGAGCGGTGCTCTGTGAATAAAATGAAATTACATTCACGCAGCTCGCGGTTAGGTATCAATAAGCCATAAACATTAAAGAGAAATAATTGATGGCAACACGATATTAAGATTACGACATGCCCTCAGAACAGGCTTGAAAGGAATCTAAAGCACCTTTCAAAAATAATCTCTGCTCTCGTAAATCACACATTAATCCAGAAGGCGCTAGGGTGGGGCCACGAATGCTGTGTCCCTAAAGGCAAACCAGGAATCTAGTCAAACTCTGAAAACCCCCTCTAAAACTTTATCTCGATAAACATATCAAATTTAAATGTGGAAAAAAAGGTAATAAAAATTGAGAGGAAAAAAAATTCCCTTTTTGGGTTGTTATCGCCATCGGCTTACGTAACTAATGACATACATTTTGCATTACGTAAGTAGAAGCGTAAAGTTTATGTTAGGGCAGAAACAAAAGATACGATCAAGCCAAATTCATTTCCTGCAAGTGAAGTAAATGAGCAACATGCAAAAAATGAATAATCCAGTCAATTATCGATTAGTTCCCCTTTCTGCTTTTACATAATCCGATTTGAACACGCTCACGTGACAAACACTGCCTAAACATTTTCACCACTAATTGAAAATGCAAGCCAATTTCTTCAGTGTAATAATTCGCAATTTCGCAGACTGCCCTCCATTTTGTATATGCGGCCATTAGACGCGGTCTCATTATTATAATGCTATGCTAATTGTCACTTTAGCGTTTTTACGTTTATAAATGTGTGAATTTCAAAGGTTTATATGGCATTTAACGTGTTGCAATTAATTCCGTCTAAATTCCTCTTTTTTTCTCACATTTTTATGATTTTTCTAATTTGTACAATTTGCATCTACTTTTTTCTCTTAAAGATAAAAGCGCGATAATTTGTTGTCGAGTCAAAAACAAGACTGAAAATTTCTACAGCGGCATTTGATATTTAAGTTAATTACAAAGTTAATTGCATATCGAGGTGTCGATGCGCGTGAAAAATCTTTGATACAAATAAAATAAGACTTGATTTGCACGCACAGTAACTTGGTAGGAATACCCGCAAGCATCATTTAATCGGCTTTTTCGACTTCACACATATACCGTACCTTGAAATTCCTATTAATTTTTACAAGCAGTCTCTTTAGGGTTGTAAGAGATCTATTGAAAAAGCCGCCGCCTGATTCCTAACTGCAATATTAAACGTGAAAGTGCTAAATTACTATTGAAATGCTCTTTTGCAGCTCTCCCCAACCCTTCCCTTCCCCATACCAGGATGCAAAGTTGAAAATTGAAACAGCAGTAAACATGAGTTACTTCAATCAATTGTTCTCAGTAACGGTGTAAATATAAAATAAATAAATTTTTCTATTTTTATACATTCACAACGTCAACTCAGATGTCCACTTCGAATTCGAAACCTGCCAACTGCAACTGCCCAACTTTGTTTTGACGAAACACTACAAACGGCAAAAGTAGGCATGTTTAGCGAGGGTTACAAGAGCGAAGGGGAAGTGTTGAATTGAACAAGGCTAATTTTCGTGTCGAGTATTTTGTCTCGTGCCGCCAGTGTCACAAGACGCCAGAAGGTGAGACGGGTAACACTAAAGAGGAAAAAGGACCATGCACGGGCAAAAGGGAAGGGGGCAGAACGGGAAGGGAAGGGAAGGGGGTTGGCGACGAAGAATGAAAAGTTTCACCCTCCATCTCTTTCACCAATCGGATGGGGTCGGCGACAAAGACATTCTTTGTCGAGAATCGCGTTTTACAGCCCGAAGGGGAAGGGACGAGGCGAGTACAGTGAAGGGAGAAGTTGTATGCTTTTGTGCTTCCGAGGTGAGGCGACTGCGGAACTGCTTTGACCCGAGGGTACATCTCAATCAACACCATCATCGCGAACGAACGAGATATGTGCGAAACAATGATAATTGATTTGGCTCATCATTTATATTGATTTATTCGAATTAATTAATTTCACGTATAAATAAATAAGTAAATAAATAAATAATGCAAATGGCAATCGATTTATCTCGTCGACTTGACTCGAGCCTTGATTGTCATCTTGTTGCTAAGGTGTTGGAAGGTCACTGGCCGCTATACGTGATAAATCGCGCTCCATAAATCAACAGCTTTAGCCCGAGTGAGCGTGTTCAGTTGGCGTCTTTTCTCTATACGCTCCACCAACTTCCTCCTTCAAATTCGTTGTCCCGTTCACGAATTACTCCCCCTTCCCCATTTTACCCTCGATTTTACCTCAACACAAAAAAAGTGTTTATTGCCATCTATAACAATCAAAAGTAAATAAAAAAAACCCAACTCTTTTAGAGAATTGTAAGAATAAAAAATTTACAATTTCCTGTCTACATATTCCCATTTTCTCACAATTTTTTGGAAAAGAGGGGGGAAAAGTATAAAATTTCCAAGTATCAAGTCGTAAAGGTTAAGAACCCTAAAAAATGTGGGTTAGTGCCGTGCAAACAATGTGCACAAGAGTGGGATGAGGATCGGTAGGGGGATTTGACGTCAAGGGGCGTGTTATGCGCACACGCCAAGGGGATACGTGACTAATGCGGGTCGCCAATGAGATTTAATTTCAACGGAATGACGAGATTCCGAGGGCGTGAAACGATAAATTACGCGCGGTTTTTATCACGCTTTTTTCGCTTATAACGGGATTCAGGTGGAACGGGACTTTTATGTCGTTACAACGGGAGTATAATACATCATGCCATATTCCCACCCTAGATGGAGGGGCGTCACTTTGTGATCTGCAATTTTTGTCGTCGTAGTTCAATTATATGGTGGAAAATCTTCGCTAATTAATGACTAAGAAAAATACATCTCAAAAAAAAAAAAATTCATTTGGAGAAGACAGAAAAAAAAGTTGATCACGAAAGCGCAAATTGCAGCCACTTAAGAATTAACCACGACACCTAGGGATAAATTTATTTCAATATAAAAACACGTCAGATGGGAAAAAAGTATGGCATCTTAATTGGCAGAGAACAAACACCAAATACGGGTATATTGAAATAGAGAAAAAAAATATTTTTAAGAAAAAAAAAATAATATGAGACTAATTCATGATACCGCATTAATTTTTTTTTTATTCTCTGAAGACAACTTACTCGTCTTCCAGCTTCGTTATTGTGGAGATTCATGAGCGAGCGACCCTGACGTCTCGTGCCTCTTTGGAAATTCTTTTCCCTTTCCCGCACGTCGACGAATCCCTCAGCGAATCGGTAGCCGTATTCGATGTTATCGCCGCATCCGCCCCAAATCCAATCACGATGAAGATCGCGTGGTCGGCCCGCTCTACTGCAGCCGCAGCTCGAGAGCGCCCCGTCCCGACATGCGCGGCTCACGGCGTGTACGACGCCAGCTGCCGCGACGGCGTGTGTAAATGCGGCTTCTCGACTTGCTATTACCAAAAAAAAAAAAAAAAAAAAAAAAAAATTTAACTTAAATAAATTCAAATAAAATGTATTTAATTGCGAAAGTCTAATTGTTGGCTACTTTTTTTTCTTACTATCTCGAATTATCCAAACTGCCATTCGTTGATAGACAAGCATAAAATTCAATTCAAGCTATACATTCAGTTGGAATTCAACATTAATCTATTAATAACCCCGTATAATTTCATTTACCACTTTTGCATGTAATTATTGATGACTTTCGACACTTTCAATTCTCCTTCACAATCTGTGTAACGAGATTAAAGTTTAAAATATTGTTTTCTCATCTTTGCTGCTTCTGTGATTAATTTCTATTTTCAAGTTTTATTTGATTTTATTCCGCACCATCTCTGCTTTTGTTGTTTAGGCATTTTGGCATTGGCCTTCAATGTAGCAAAGCCCAAAATCTCTGGACATCTTAAAAGGATTCCAAGAAATTGGACAAAAAGTGATAAGTTATTTCACCATTTGCGAAGAATGAAGATGAACGACAACGTTTTCTTCGCGAGTGCTTTGGACAATTTCATCAGGAAAAACTTTACCAAAGTGTCCCCTCGTAGCAAACCAAGTTAAAAACCCAACAATCGAGAAGAAATGGCAATCGACGTCACCATTAGTACCGTAGGAGGTCCAAACTCGAGTAAAGTAAAAAAAAGTTTTAATCTTAAACCGCACAAATAAATTTTTCCTCGCTTAAAGAGAAAAGAAATTACTACGTGCTTAAAAGGAAGAGGTCGTTGCATCATTAAATAATTTCGGGTTATTACTTCACATCATTCTACAATCCAGGAAACGTCCAAATGGGTGAAACGAATTGGAGTGAAAAAAATAAAACGAATGGTCAGTTGTATATTTTTTAGACCATACATAATATTCGATTGAAAAATTGGAAAATTCTTTGTTTTTGGATTCATATTTTACGTTACCAATTTCTAAAACAGGTCCAAACACCGACGAATCTTCAACCGTAGAACAATTCCATCGTCTGTTGCGGAACTGCCATTGGCATTCACTGATTCCCATCCGGGCGCCACGTCCAACGTGAGACATGTGATCTTGATAAAGTTGGCAAAGTTTCGTCTGTCCAGGTGACAGACCGGAAATTTGCGTACAAAGCGGCTGAGCACCGATGATATACATCTGTTGATTACGCCATACATCGTTCCCTTGCATGCCCAAATTCCTATTTATAAAATGTAAAAAAAAAAAAAAAAAAAAAAAGTTGAGTGTTCTAAAAGCTCTTTTCATTACAGTACTGTTAAGTGAAAATGCAACGTCATTACGCTTTACAAAGAGAATTAAACGTCTCATCTCAGGTACAAGAGAAAAAAAATGAAGTGAAATGTAATAAAATTATCAACTCATTGTATATCAATTTGATATTTCGTGGCCCTCACAAAAAATGTAAGAAAAATTTTTTTTTACCACAGCGTTCCAATTAAAGAGCGCAAACTTATTATCAAGAAATTACAACCTCGCCTTTCCACTCTGCAGGGGTCCACCCCATGACCAAGCGCGTGCATTCATAGGGTCATCCAATGACGGGTCTTTGCCACACCTATTACTTTCAATATATATATATAATATAAAAAATATTTTTTTCTTGCGTCACTTGGAGCGTTTGGCTAATTAGGTCGATAAGGAGCGAATTATTTAGCCAAAAAAATCAACATAGCCGACCAACGCCACTTGTCAGTGGAAAGAGACGCAATTACAAAACGCGAGATAAGATCACGATGAGTATTTGACAAATGCCAAAGGAAATGTATCAAAGACGTGCGGTAAAGCCGATTCTAAGCCGAAGAAATTGAGATAAAACGTTGCTAAAATAAGCAATGATGATTTTGAAAATTGTTGCAACAACATTGCACAAATTTTTAAGTAATATTTGCGTAAAGTTAATGTTAGAAGATTAACTTTTATATAGCAATTTCAATACAATGATTTTTGATTTAACATTCAATAGTATTGTATGAAATTAACATTCATTTTTTTCCTTGAAATATGTTGGAACCAAACGTTTCATATTTTTTATATGTTATTTCTTATTTTTCATTTTTTAACTGTTTTTTAACATAAGTTTTCACTATTCAGTATAGTGCTAGAATAAAGGGATTATTACATGATATACCACAGAACGTTTGCAGACTCTAAAGGAAAATTGTTGTTTTGTATTTTGAAAACAAAATGCAAAACTCTGCAACTCAAATTCTGCCTGCATGGGTGTGTTTAGTTTATTCGAGGCACGACTGCGAATTTCTAGCTTTGTCAGTTTAACTTTTCAAAAACCAGTTAAAACCAAAACCCACCTACTTAAGGTCGATTTATGAATTATGAGTAAAACTCAAGTTCGAATTTCAGTTACATTTCAACCCCGCATGATTTCATTCCACGAACGTCCAGCGAATAAGGGAAAACGGATATTTTCTCAATTCCGCGTCACACAGTGACACTTTTATAATTGAGCTATCAACAGTTGCGGTGATTTATGGAACTAATGATGACTGTCCCTTAATGATGTCGAAAGCGCGCGCAGGGGCATTGTGTGCAAGATGCAAAAAGCGGGGAGAAGAAACCGCCCCATCACCAGGTGACGCTGAAAGGGGGTGTCGAGAGGGTGAAAACACCTCAGGGGAGCTGCAAACTACGCAACCAAATTCGTTTCGCGCCACCTCCCGCATTCGCAGCTAATTAATGAACAAACGACTGAATCCGCCGAATGGCCGAATTGGGGCAGCGAAGAAATTGGTATTTCGTTTGTGGGATATAGGCAATTGCAAAGACCCAGAATGGGGAGGGGTGTCGGGTGGGGTCTTGAACATAAGGAGGGGTACATGGGGCGCCCAGCCAATCTTTTTCTACTCGTTTGGTGACGTCATAATGAGAAAAGAGATGACGAGCAATTTCCCATGAGTCTTAGTCTGGACAATGAGGCCGCTAAAGACTTGGGAAGAAAATGAAGGCCATCCATTCTTGTCAACAGTGAACCTGCGATGCTACACATCATCAGCTTCGGTGTCGTTACCATCAGTGTCATCTCACCCCTCCTGACCAACCAAAAACCCCAAAACGCGCACTTGAAAATCGGGTCCAATAGCATCGGTTTTTTTTCCCCCGGCAGACTCAATCGTAAATGAGACGTTAAAAAAAAAAAAAAAAAAAAAATGGGGAATGAAATAAAAAGATTTAAGGTGTCGCCATTATTTATATAGGGTTTTTCTCTCCTCCTTCTTTTATGGCAGTGCGATTATTGTTGTAAAATGACAAAACCCAGTGATAAGAAACAGTTGGGGTGGGAGAAAAAGTGACATCTCAATCCCATTACACACTACTTAAGAAACCCACACCCCGGTTTTATTATTTTTTTATACTTTTAAAATTCGGTTAATTTATAATTGACGTAAAAAACTTCGGTTTTTTTTTTTTTTTTTTTTAAAGGTTAACGAATAAAGTGAGAAAAAAATGATAAAATGATAAAAAGTGCAAAACTTACATCCAGGTACCGATGTTTGGCACTGCCGAGTGCACGAGGGCAACGTGCACGAGAAGAAAGTAATAGGAAGCCGCCAGGAGGCGCTTCATGGCCGTCGTGGCCACCACCTCCTCACTCCCTTCTTCCTCCTGAAGAGAAAACACGAGTGAAAATCATGAGTTGCTCCGCTACGGTGCTGGCACGGTGCGCGTCCCACGCAGCGATTGCTCCCGACCATGGTGAGGGCACCCAATGATTCGATGCGCGTCCGCTACGGACGCCAGTGGGCACTGATAGGCAGCCCGCACTTCCCTCTGACGGCTTAATTCAACAACTGTCCCACATATAGATTTAACTGTATTTTGCTCATTTCGTATTCCTCCCCAATCGTTAATTGAATTTGAATTTTGAAAGGATTTAAATTTTAAAACAAAGTGTCGAGAATTTTAATTTTGTTTTTGAAACTAAAATATGGTTTTGCTTTTTCATAAATTATGAAGTACATTTTAAATTTTTTTTTTAATTTTTGATTAGATTGGCTGAAACCAAATGCCCATCAAAATAATAGAAAAAATTAATTTGCATATTGATATTGTATCATAACTTTTGTCAATAATTTTAAGGAAAATTACAAAACAAATAATTCTACCAAGTTGATTTTAATTAATTTACATTAAGTTGAAAACAAAACTAAGTAGAGGTAAAATGTGAAAATAGTAAAATACCATTACATTTCTTTATTTCTGCTGTAGTTTAAGAAGTTAATTAATTTTATTTACTTTTACGTGATTTTCGACCATTTTGATTCAATAAATAAGAAATCACCAGATTCATTCTTGAATAAAACTAAAAATTCATTGAATCCAATTTATCAAACTACACAAATAGTTTCATCATAGCCAATAATTACTACAATTTTTTTTAATTTTATAATTCTTAATTTCATTCTATTTTTTGAATTTTTTCTTCAGTTTATCGAAATCACACAATTTAATCTCGATGATAGGTCATAAAACTTGTATTATCATCATTTTCAGTCAAATTACTATCACGGGTGTGGCTTTTGACTCAGCCTAAATTTAAAAGTGTGGTTATGTTGGAGTTGGAGGGACGGGGAAGAACAACGAGCTAGGGGAATAAAAAAAAAAAAAAAAGAAAAAGAAAAAAATTGAATAGAACTAATTTATAAGTGGACAACGAACGTCAACTCGAAAATATACCGTCAGATAAAACGAATTGGATAATTTGAATATCCTTATCTGACTTGTTCATCTATAAATGTCCACACATAGAAAAGTGGTTTTCATGGTCAAACATCAACCACACACAAAATAAAAAATTAAAAAAAAGAAATTTGTTTACGAAAAGGGCAAAAGATTAAATGTTGAATTCACCTATGCGTATTTCATCTCAGGTTCGCACATTCATTTCAACCGTCACAAATTGCCCTTCAGAATTAAAAAAATGCAAAATTAAGAACGGCAACATGGAAACTCCCCTTCAACTAATTTTTTTTAAGGAATTAGCACCCACAAGGCTTTTCGCTATGTGATTAATTAGCTGGTTGCTTCGGGCCCAAATCCTTTGCCAAAAAAAAAATGAGGGAAGGGAAATAAGGGTCCAATCGATTTTTAGATGTCAAAAACAAAAAAGAGAAAAAATGAATCACTAATTGATCTATTTTTGTATTTAAGCCTAACAATGTGTGTAATAAAAAAAGATGAATTTCTCGAAAGATACCAGAGGGATAGCTCAACACAAGGGGCCAATAAGGTCATAATGCTGGACGTCACCTTCCCCTCTTCTCCTGAAGAAGATGGATCATATTGGCCCAAGGGCGAGTTAATGATGTCGACCTCTTTACTATTAACCCAAGGCGAGTGAGTGGTTAAACAAACCATACGATCCTATTTAATTCCCTTTTCCACGTGAAAAAATAATTGAAATTCAATATTTAAAGCGTCTTTCTACGAATCAGGGAATTATTGCAATGCAGCTCTAATGTTTTGAAAAAAAATCCTGAGTTTCCATCCCAGAATCCATTTTACCATTGTATATATTTGTGAATTGGAGCTTTATAAACGTTTATTACAAGCTTCACCTTTTCTGTTTTGTTACTAAAAAGAAGAAAAAAATATTGTGGCGATTTTTATTCCAAAGAAAAATTTTTTTCTGAAAGTGTAAAATGTTCACGGTCATGCATTTTTACGGTCGCATTTCAAAGTCGAATGAATCTCGTCTCAAACTGTTTTGCTTCTGGTTCAAAGAAGCGACGTTATTACCTCGAGAAAACCAGAAGAGAAAATGCCCAAGAAAATGCGCGAGGGGCCCCCATCAAGCAGCGTCTAATGACGCTGTAATTGCGGGCTGTCGCTCGCTTGACGGACACCTTTGCCAAAACGCCATGACATCTAGGCGAAATGGGCACCTGGTGCCGGCAAGTGCGGGGGTCAAAACGATGTGGAAAACGCTGGAAACAAATGTGAAGTGCTTCAAACGTGCGCCTTGTGCAGTGGAACGGGAGCCGTAATCAAACTCAACAAATTTTCACACAACTGACACTTGCTTGGCTCCGCGCTGGCAGGGGGCACTTTGATGAGCAACCAGGGGTGCGAAAACGAAAAGGGGGTGCAGGGGAAGCAGGTGGTAAGAAAATATTAAAATAAAAAAAGAATTTTTTTTTTCTTTGGCAAATGCGAATTTAAATCCAATTCAGAGCAGCGAGGGTGGAGACTAAAGGGGTGTGAGCCAATCGATCGGCTGCCAGAGGGCGCCGCGCCGCGATTTTCTCCACCTCACTGGTCAAGGGAGAATGAGTCACGTGACGAGGGTTCCTGCTGCCGGGCAAATTAATTGCACCTTCGTTATACAGCAGTTGAATGCAAACAATAGTCGGCGCCTTTTGTCTTCGGCGAGTGTCTTTTTTTGCGAATAACAATGGATTTTAACGGAATTACGGTGCAAATTCAATCAAAACTGATCATTTCTTTGCATTTCGGCTTTTCCAAAAGGCCAAAAGTTTTACTTAATTTACCTCATCGTGTGTACTTTTCAGTTTAACCCCTTTTTTGGCGGGAATTGGTGAATTACAGTTTTCATGTTGCCTTAATAACATGTCGGTCAGGGGCACGAGTGATTATAGGAGTTGTACTATCAAAAAACCAATAACTTATTGGGTGCCTTGAGGTTAAAAACGCCTTTCTTGTAAAGAAAACATTTTTCCTCCTTTTCGTGTTTTAATTACGTAATAAATTTAAATTATACGCAAAAAAAATAAAAAGCAGATTTCTCCATTTGCTTCTCATTTTCATTTTGTATTATTTTTTCTTAAATAAATAATTTTGTAAATTACAGGTTTTAATAAGTGTGAGTTTTTGAGTTCGTAACTCCAGTCCAGTATTGGATCTAATTCAAGTCTATTTAAAAATTGTCACGCTAGAATTAAGAGTGGGGTATTCCTGTGAAAAATGGGGCTCGTCCCTAACATCTGATTACAGTCATCATCCATTTGATAATGGCGCTGCTGCCACGCAGGTTCCAATTACAATCTGCGATCGCTTTTATCTTTCCTACCCTAAAACACCACCAAATTCCCTACTTGTACTTTTATTTTTCGTGTTTAACACACGATTAACACCACACAAAATTAATATTTAAAAACATGCCAAATAAAATTATTTTTTCCATTACAAGAATTTTAGTTAAAGAATAAAAAAAATTAATTTAAAGTTTTAAGAAAAATAATTTAAAAAAAAAATGAATTTTTTTTTGAGGGAATTGATGTAAGTTCCAGTTCCGGCCACTTGATGGCGCCACTAATCGCGCTGCTTGCCTTTTCCAATTTTCGACAAGTTTTTCACGCCATTTTTTAGAATAAAAAATATTATTAGAATATAATTTAATAAATATCACGCATTATGATAATTTTGCAATAACTGCATTTAAAAAGACATCAAACTTTGATCTAGAAGAAAAAAAAAGAAATGTCCTTAACAGGCAATAAAAACTTAATTCATCATCGTAAATTGTCTTCAATTACCGAAGCAGAAATAAAGCGAAGATGCCATTACCAAAAAAACAACTGAGTAATGTCATTACAGCACTTTTCTTATCTCAAAATTAAAAATAAAATAAAATAAAATTTAAAAACTAAAATTTTGGACAATAGAGGATGAATCACAAGAATGAGTAATTAAAACACAGTAATAACAATAATAAAAATAAAGGATTAACAATTAAGAATATATCATTTAGGGATAGACGGATTCGTCCTTGGAAAAAGAGAATAAGAGAGGGAGAGAGATGGGCGTGGAACCAGCAGGTGGACAACCACCGCCCTTGGCGCAACTAGCCCTGGTTCCATGTATTGGTGAGAGATCAGGTTTCTCCTTCGGGCTATCAGCCAACTGAAATAGAAACACTCCCCTATAGAAAATACCACCTCAATTCAACAAAAAAAAAAATATCCCTAAAAAAAAAAAAAAATCGAAAAAAAATTACAAAATGGAATCACCGTATAATTACATCTTATTACTCATCTTTGTCTATTTCCATGCGAATTAAACGTTTTTATTGATTAATCAGAAATTCCTCAAACAGCAGTTGTTGGGAAAATTCAAAAAAAGCGGGCGGAATACGAGAGTCGTCCATGAGCCAATGGGATTGGCTAATGCGGCGCCACGT